>JASSUY010014416.1:0-14379 GCA_032466535.1 Forpus xanthops | reverse complement strand
TATCCTATCCTATCCTATCCTATCCTGTCCTGTCCTGTCCTGTCCTGTCCTGTCCTATCCTATCCTATCCTATCCTACCCTATCCTATCCTACCCTGTCCCACCCTACCCTATCCCATCCCATCCCTCCCTGGTTTTGCTTCCCTGTGCTTTCTCATTTCACCCTGGAGAGCCCTGCTTGGGGACTTCTTCCCCAGATCCATGCAATCCAATACCTTGAGTAGGAAAACCCAAAGCCCTGGGGCACCATCTGCCCTTGACCCTATGGGCGTTCTTTTCAACCAGGGCACTCAAAGAGAAGCCTCAGACCTGGAGCTGAGCACTGACATCCATGTAAGACCAGAACCATGTCAATGGGCAGCGCTGGGTTGGGTTCATCCTGCTCAGACCCAGAGCTGGAGCTGGCCTCGAGCGCTGCTTCCTCCTTGCATTAAGCTGCTCATTCGGGCTCAGTTGTGCTGGGTGACATGAAGCATGGTGTGGGGTTTACCCTCCTCCGACTGCTTTTGGGCTCTCTTCTGCAGGGAAAGGCTCAACTGAGGCTTTTCTGTCTATGGCAATCATCGAACCGTGGAATGGGTTGAAGGGACCTCAAAGCTCCTCCAGCTCCAATCCATGCCATGGGTATGGACACCTTCCATTGGAGCAGAGTGCTCCAGGCCCTGTGTCCAACCTGGCCTTCAACACTGCAGGGATGGGGCAGCCACAGCTTCTCTGAGCACCCTGTGCCAGCACTCAGCACCCTCCCAGGGAACAGCTTCTGCCCCAGAGCTCATCTCCATCTCCTCTTTGGCAGTTAAAGCCATCCCCTTGTCCCATCCCTCCATCCCTTATCCAAAACCCCTCTCCCGGTCCCTGCAGCCCTTTAGGATCTGCTCTCAGACCCCCATTCCTGCAGCAGAGGGGCAGGATCCCTCCCGGAGCTGCTGCTCACACCCTGGGGGTCAGCCCAGCACTGAGCACCGATTCCACCATTTCAATGTGCTTTCCAAAGCTCTGGCACATGTAAAGCTCCCGTTTCCCACTCCTCTCTTTCAATCCTATTGGAGATGCTCCAAACCATCTCCAGCACTCCTGGGCAGGCTGCATGGGTCACATAATCACTCCTTGAGTGAATTGGAGTTCTGCTGCCCGAGGAAGGCCGTGAGCAGGGATCCATCCCTCCTCTGACTCATTGGATGTGTCACGTTCAAATACCACCTCGTTTGAGATGCTCTGCTTAGCACTCCGAGGACTCCTTTGGCCTTCTCTATTGCTGTACCTCTGAACAGCCTTGTAAATGCACATTAGGAAGCTTCCAAGTGAGAAATCCTCTTTACTATGAGCATCCTGTGTGGTTTTCCCCATAAACCCACAGGAAAATGGAGGATTTCAGTAAGATTTGGCTGCCCGAAAGCCTGGGGCATCCCCTGCATGAGCAAAAGGTGTTGGGGGTGATGGCAGAAATGGGTTAAATGATCTCTTCTTTGACATGACAATGGCTTTTAATCCTCTTCTGTGTTTCTAAGCTCCATTTATTTCTGCCTAAGAGCTCATCTCAGTCTCCACATTGAATTCCATAACCCCATCCTGCCGTGGTTCTGAGCGAGCTGGGTCAGTGTGTTGGGTTGATGGGGCCTGGTCCTTAGCTCAGCAGGGGATGGGTGATGGGAGAGAGGTTAAACCCTGTGGTCTGCTCCCTGTTTCAGTGATGAGCTCCATACTGTATATGGGGACCAATAGGAGATCAACTCCTAACTTAATGAAGATGCACAGAGGGAACTGATCAGTGTGGAGCTGAGCTCCTTCTCCCATGATCATAGAACAGCCAGGGTTGGAAAGGACCTGAAGCTCATCCACTTCCAACCCCCTGCTCAGGGCAGGACATCTCCCACCAAACCATGGCACCCAAGGCTATGTCCAACCCAGCCTTGAACATCACCAGTGATGGAGCATTCACAGCTTCCCTGGGTAACCCATTGCAGTGCCTCACCACCCTTACAGGAAAGAACTTCCTCCTCATATCCAATCTGAACTTCCCCTGTTTAAGTCTGAACCCATCACCCCTTGTCCTACCACTGCAGTCCCTGATGAAGAGTCCCTCCCCAGCATCCCTATAGGCCCCCTTCAGACACTGGAAGCTGCTCTGAGGTCTCCACGCAGCCTTCTCTTCTCCAGGATGAACATCCCCAACTCTCTCATCCTATCTTCATAGGGGAGGTACTCCAGTTCCTGATCATCCTCATGGCCTCCTCTGCACTTGTTCCAACAGTTCCATGTCCTTTTTGTGTTGAGGACACCACAACTGCACACAATATTCCAAGTGAGGTCTCAGGCGAGCAGAGTAGAGGGGCAGGATCACCTCCCTCATTCTGCTGGTCACACTCCTTTCGATGCAGCCCAGGATACGGTTGGCTTTCTTGGCAGCAAGAGCACACTGCAGCGTTCATGTTCATTCTCTCATTGACCAACACCCCCAAGTCCTTCTCCTGAGGGCTGCTCTGAATCTCTTCTCTGCCCAACCTGGAGCTGTGCCTGGGGTTGCTCTGAGCCAGGTGTAGTACCTTGCACTTGTCATGGTTAAACTTCATGTGGTTGGCATCAGCCCACCTCACAAGCATGTCAAGGTCCCTCTGGATGCATTCCTTCCCTCCAACGTATCAACCAAGCCACCCAGTTTGGTGTCATCAGCAAACTTGCTGAGGGTGCACTCAATCCCACTGTCCACGTCACTGACAAAGATGTTGAACAAGACCGGTCCCAACACCAACCCCTGAGGGACACCACTCGTTACTGGTCTCCAGCTGGACATTGAGCCATTGAGCACAACTCTTTGCGTACAACCATCCAGACAGTTCTTTACCCACCGAGTGGTCCACCTATCAAATTGTATACTCTCCAACTTAGAGACAAGGATGTTGTGTGGGACAGTGTCGAGCTCTTTGCACAAGTCCAGGTAGATGCCATCCACTGCTCTCCCCCTGTCCATCAGTTCCATATCCCCATCACAGAAGGCCACCAGATTGCTCAGGCAGGATTTACCCCTAGTGAAGCTGTGCTGGCTGTCACCAAGCCCCTTGTTGGTTTCCATGTGCCTCAGCATGCCCTCCAGGAGGATCTGCTCCAAGACATTGCCAGGCACAGAGGTGGAAATGGGGGCTATATTTCCCAGGTTCCTAAGATGGTCCCGAACCATATCCTCTCCTACAGTGGGCCCAGGGTCTCTATCCTCACTGTCCCTGCATCTGCCTTCCAAGCCTTGGGTAGTGTGGTGAGAGCATTTGCCAGTGAAGTCATTGAGAACCTCAGCCTTCTCCACATCCATGCTAGCCAGTTCTCCCTATAGCTTCCAAAGAGAGCCCATGTTGTCCCTAGCCTGTCTTCTGTTTGCTGTGTACCTATAGAATCCCTTCCTGCTATCCTTAGCATCCCTAGCCAAGTGTAACACTAAGTGGACCTTATCTTTCCTAACCTGGTCCCTAGATTCCGCGACAACATCCCTGTGTTCTTCCCAGGTCTCCTGTCCTTGCTTCCAACTTTTAGAAGCCTCTTTTTAACTCTGATTTCCCTCAAGAGCTCCTTATCCATCCAAGGAGGTCTCCTGCCCTCCTGCTGCACTTCCTTCAAGTAAGGATGTATTGCTCCTGAGCTTGTAGTAGGTGATCCTTGAGTATCAACCAACAGTCTTGGGCCCCTGCCCTCTAGGGCTGTATCCCATAGAACCTTACTAAGCACGTTCCTGAAGGAACGCAGTGATAGGACACATAGGAATGGTTCAAACCTGCACCAGGGGAGCTTTAGGCTGAGCATTGGGAAGCAGCTCTTTACCCGAAGGGTGGTCAATGGAGTGAGGCCAGAGGAGGCCATGGAGATGCATGGAGAGCAGCTCTGCCATGGAGCCAGGCTGAGAGCTGAGCTGGGGCAGCCTGGGGATGAGAAGGCTCCTTAAGGGGGACCTGAGAGCAGCTCCAGTGCCTGAAGGGGCTATAGGGAACCTGGAGAGGGGGTATGGATGAGGGATGGAGGGATGGGATGAGGAGGAACTGCTCCAACTGGAAGAAGGAAGAATTGATGGGATTTTGGGATGAAGTTCTTCCCCATGAGGGTGATGATGGCACACGGGAAGAGGTTGAAGGGAGAAACTGTGGTTGCCCCATCCCTGGCAGTGTTCAAGGCCGGATTGGACACAAGGGCTTGGAGCACCCTGCTCCAATGGAAGGTGCCCCTTCCCATGGGAAGGGTTGGAACCGGAGGAGCTTTGATGTCCCTTCCTCCCAAACCATTCCATTCCCATGGGTCGGGTTGTCAATGACTTAAGACCCCGTGGCTGACGTCTCCATTGTGCATTTTCTCTCCTCCCTCAGGCTGGAATGGGTGGAAATCATCGAGCCTCGCACGCGGGAGCGCATGTACGCCAACCTCATCACGGGGGAGTGCGTGTGGGACCCCCCCGCGGGGGTACGCATCAAGCGCACCAATGAAAACCAGTGGTGGGAGCTCTTTGATCCCAACACCTCCCGTTTCTACTACTACAACGCCACCACGCAGAGGACCGTGTGGCATCGGCCTCAGAACTGCGACATCATCCCCTTGGCCAAGCTACAGACCCTGAAGCAGAACACGGAGTCACCTCGAGCTTCCACAGAGAACAGCCCTGGTCGGAGCAGTAATGTCAGCAGGGAGGGAAGCACCAGCTCCTCCTTGGAGCAGGAGCTGGAGGGCAGCGAGAAGGTGCAGGAGCAGAGGTCGAGTCGTCAGACAACCCAATACGCTGTAGTGAAAGAGGAAATGGAAAGGTAAAGGTTGGGTCCATGGGGTGGCATCACAGTGGGAGTTGAGGCGCTTTGATTGTCTCCAAGGGGTGTGGAGGAGCAGCAACCTGAAGGACAAGAGGTCTGCTGTGCGTGGAGTGTTCTATGGATGCTGCTGTAGCTAGAATGGTGATGGGTCTATGCATCGAGCCTTAAACAGTGGGGTTTATGCTCTATAAATAGAATAGAAAGAGGTAAAACCATCAGTAGAAGGTGTTGCTCCTTGGGTGATGTTCACTGCAGAAGGTCTGGTGAGGAAACGATCCCTTGTCTTGTGGTTCCAGAGTGGTGTGGTCTGAAATGGTTTCCCTGGATAGCATCTCTGTGATTGCTGCTGTTGACCGTGGGTTGTCCCATTGGTCCCCGGAGCTCAGAGTAGAGGTGGTTGCTCTTGTTGAGGAGATGAAGTCATGAATGCCCCATCCCTGGTACTGTCCAAGGTCAGGTTGGATGGGGCTTGGAGCACCCTGCTCCAGTGGAAGGTGTCCCTGCCCATGGCATGGGGTTGGGACTGGAGGAGCTTTAAGGTCCCTTCCAACCCAAACCAGGCTGGGATTCTTTGAGTTAATGCTTTCTATGGTCCACCTGCACATGCACAACACACTGAGACCTCCTCACTGGTGCTTTGTGCCACGCTTTATGGTTTCAAAGCCCTAAATCAGGCAACTCATTGCTTAATACCTATATCCTTGTAAACGCTGGCTTGTGGAGCCTTGATGACCCAACAGAGACCACAGCTCCTGCTGGCAACACCTTCTCCCTCCACAGAAACTGTGGCTGGATGATCTCATGGCCCTGCAGGACAAGAACAGGAGCTCCCAGCTCAGCAAGTGCTTTCATGTGGGACCTCAGAGGCAGCTTTGCCTCCATGTCTCACCCATTGGGGTTGGATTGATCTTCCTTGAGCCCTTGGAAGATGCTCTGATAAAGTTTGAGTGTGGGATGGCAGTGTTCCTCACCGGAGAGGTGCTGTTGGAAGAGATGGAGGTGGGATGGATGGTGTTTGCTGGCCTGTGGTGGCCAGGTCTACCCAGGTCTCTTCAGGGTGCACTGATGGTGGTTTGAGTCACTCTTTGCTTGCCCAGCCCCAAAAGCACCAAGCCTTGACCTTCAATAGGACAAGAAGGAATGGCTTTAACATGCCAGAGGGGAGGTTGAGGTGAGCTCTAGGGCAGAAGCTCTTCCCTGTGAGGAACAGAGAAGCTGTGGCTGCCCCATCCCTGCAGTGCTCAAGGCCAGGTTGGACACAGGGGCTTGGAGCAAGGGAAGAGCTTCTGCCTAAGAGCTCATCTCCATCTCCCCTCTGGTAGTTAAAGCCATTCCCCTTGTCCTGTCCCTCCATCCCTCATCCAAAGCCCCTCTCCAGGTTCCCTATAGCCCCTTTAGGCACTGGAGCTGCTCTGAGGTCTCCCCATAAGGAGCCTTCTCCTCTCTCAGCCTGGCTCCAGAGCAGAGCTGCTCCAGCACAGTACATGGATTCCTGACACACAGTGAAGGGCTAACAGAGCCCAAGCTGGTGGGGTTAAATCTCCTTGGGCTTTGCTTCAGGATCAGCATCTTCCTATAGGAAAGTCATTCCCCATAGTCCTACATGCCGGACCACAGAGCTGGTGTGGACACTGCTTGTCCTCATCCTTTGTGTCCTCCACCTCCATGTTCTCTTTCCATGCAGGTGTGTTATGGGATGCAAAGGAGGAGGGAGGATTGCTCCAGGGGCCTCAGAGGGAAAGGTTTAACCCTTGGATACCTTGTGCTAGAGGGGAAGAGGAAACCAGCCATGGGCTAGAGTTGTCCTGGCTATTGGAGGGTTGGGTGTCCTTTCAGCCCCAGCAATTCATAGTGTTGGCCTTGCTGGGGGGTGGCATAAAGCAGATTCCAGATCTTCCAGGGTTAAAAAATGACATTAAGATAATAAACCAATCGGATGCCAATAGATGGAACTCAGTGCCCAGTTTCCACCCACATCCTGGAGATGACACAATGGTCCTGTTCCTTCAGCTTAGCCAAACCATGACCCCCTTCTGCACACTAAAGTCTCTTTATCCCCATATCCTGGTTGGGAAATCACATTCCTTCCTTAATTTCTCCTCTGGAATGCCTTGGAAGCTTGGCTGAGACCTCAGTGTCAATGGGACCTGTTAAGGGAGTGAATACCAAACACCAAGGAACCCTTGGAAGAGTTGAGGATGCTGCAGCATGGTCTATTGTGGATCATGATGGGGATCTACCTGCAAAACCAACCTGATTCCCATCAGAAAAGGGATGGCTTCTGCTGTAGTGACTCCATGGGAGATGCTGTTGGGTAGAAAGGGAGCAATGTGGTTGAACATGGTGGGTTTGATACTTCCAGCTGGGAAGGGGTGGACAGGAAGCTGTAGAACAGGGTTGGAAAGGACCTTAAGACCATCACTGTAGCACTGGCAAGTGGTGAAATCCATGTGTGATGAACATGGAAAGGGATAAAGCACAGGATGGGGACGCTGGGATGGAGGTGCTTTTGTCCACCTCTGATTTCTATAGGGAAGCTCCTGGGGAATGCTGAGATTTCATCGGATGCTCTCAGGCCCAGGGCAAAGCTGAACGTGATCCATGCAAACGGAGCATTGATTTTGGGTGGTGACGACAGCAGCGAAGGGCAGAGGCAGTTCAGATGTTGGTACCTGGAGCTTCTCAGCGTGCAGGGTGTCCCTGTGCTTCAGGGGTGGTTTCTGACCATAGGACATCTAATTCTGTCCAATCGGCTGCTTCCGTATCTATCCAGGTCTTAATGCTTTGGAAAGATGCTTCAGGCAAAGAGCCCCTTTAGGCACTGGAGCTGCTCTGAGGTCTCCCTTTAAGGAGGAGCCATCTCCAGGCTCACCCAACCCTCAGCCTGGCTCCAGAGCAGAGCTGCTCCATGGCCTCCTCGGGCTTCGCTCCATCCACAACAACGGGAGCCACACTCTTGGATGATATCCCATCCACATCAGCACATGGATATATGGAGATGGCTGTGAGAGGACAGTGCATTTCCAGTGCGGAACTCCCAACTCAAGACTCCAGTCCCATTCCTCATTCCAATCTCATATATTTTAGGGGGAAATGGCCGTATCTTGCATTTCTTGCTCCAAGCAGTGTGGAAGATGAAATCAGGGATGTTGCTCTCATCCCTGCTTCCTTTAAATATCCTCTCCTTGACTCCTCCATTCGCTGCTGCAGGGCAGGACTTGGGATTAGGCGGATATTTGCCTAAGGATATAAGGATGGAACGTGACGTTAGATCCTCAAACTCACAGAACTCCAAAGAAGAACATCTTCCACCTCCTCTCTGGAACAAGGGCTGTAATTAAGGGTACAAAGCCTTCCAGGGCAGTGATTAGAGCAAGGGATTAGGAGCTGGGATTTCAGTTCTATTCCTGGCCTTGCCATTGTGCTATTTCAGTCCCGTCCTTTTCCCTTCACGCTAAGAATAAATGGAATGCTGCTCTCGGAGCTGCTGTGAAATGGTGCCACTTCCTATCCCAGGGGGAAAAACACTGGATTTCCTGGGTTTGCCTTAAATTTAGGACATGTTTGCTGTTCTGACAAAGGTTCCCATGCTAAAAATGGCCGGAAGGAAGTTGTGTCTATACTGGAGCCTTTGGAATCCACCCTTTAAGGTATTGATGGAACATAACATTGGAACGTCCTCCACTGCGTCCAGGAGAAGGTCCATGATGGGAGAGGGTTCCCCTGAGGAAGAAATAGGATTGTGCATTTTGGGAATGCTGGGGGAGGTGGGAAGGAGCTCCAGATGTGCTCCTGCCCCTTTGGTGCTCCAGGGATGCTGATGGTGCTCCTGCTCCTGATGCTTTCCGCTCTTTTGAGGTTCCCCTTGAAGCCGTTGGGTGCTTGTGCTGATCTCAGGCCACCTTTAGACCTGAGTGCTTTAAAGTCATGGAGTGGTTTGGGTTGGAAGAGACCTTAAAGCTCATCCAGGTCCAACCCTTGCTATGGGAGGGGGCACCTTCCATTGGAGCAGGGTACTCCAAGCCCCATCCAACCCGGCCTTGAGCACTGCCAGGGATGGGGCAGCCACAGCTTCTCCCTCCAACCCCTTCCTGTGTGCCACCAGCCTCATGGGGAAGAACTTCATCCCAAAATCCCATCAACTCTTCCCTCTTCCAATTGGATCCATTCCTCCTCATCCCATCCCGTATCCAAAGCCCCTCTCCAGGTTCCTTGCAGCCCCTTTAGACACTGGAGCTGCTCTTAGGTCTCCCCTTAAGGAACCTTCTCTTCAGTCTCCCCCAGCCCAGCTCCATCAGCCTGGCTCCATGGCAGAGCTGCTCCATCCCTCACCACATCTCCATGGCCTCCTCTGGTCCTGCTCCAACAGCTCCATGTCCCTCTGGTGCTGAGGGCTCCAGAACTGCTCCTTTTTATGCTCACAAAGTGCTGCTTCAGGGATGGAGCCAATGGACCTTGCAGTGCACATGCCCGGTGTGTGCTCGGGTGAAGCTGTCCTCCCCAAACAGCAAACGTCGGGGGCTTTGAGGAGCATCCCCTGTATCTCAGCAGCATCCATCCTAGTGACTGTCATAGAAGGCGTTTGTCAACAGGGTTTGGAATGTGGCTCCCCCATAATGAGGGTTGTCCAAGATCCCATTAGTCAAATAAGGGATTAGGAGGAGTCCTGGATCCCAACTGTGCTTGGGCAGATGATGAGGGGTGGAAAGCAGAGAGGACCTCTCCTGGAGGTGTTTGGATAACTTTGATTTCCCCTTATTAAGCTGCCTTCATCCCCTTGGTCAAGGCAGCGCTGGTGCAGGCAGCATGGATGGAGCTGGGAGAAGTCAAGGTGTGTGTTCTGGAGCAACACCAGGTTTGTTGGAGCATGGGGTTGTTCTGGAGGAGCTCAACACCAAGATTCCTGAGCTGCAGCCTCAGATGTGGGGAGATGTGGGGTTAGGGGGAGATCTCATTAAGGTAAGATGACCATGCAGTGGGTTGGAGCTGGATGATCTTAGATCCTTTCCAACCCAAACTGCCCATGGCGATGGCTTGGAACTGGATGATCTTAGGTCCTTTCCAACCCAAACCATTCCATGATTGAATGATTTTATGGGGATGTTTGTTGTCTCTCAAAGTAGACAGACATGGCACAAGGCCTCTTTTTTAATGGAATAAGCACTCATTTTGATGTTTATGAAGAAATAACCTTTTAGTTTGCATTTAGGACAATGCAGACAGCGTTTTGGTTGAATCTGATGCAAGTCATGGAGTCATGGAATAGTTTGGGTTGGAAGGGGCCTTAAAGCTCCTCCAGCTGATTTGATTGGCTTTAGTCCATCCTATAGGACAACAGGACCGAGAAGTTGGTGCAGAGCCTTCACCTCCCAACAGGATCTGGAGGAAGGGAAAATACACTGAAAGCTCTTAAAACACATGGCCTTGAGTAAGGATTTTGCTTCAGCTCTTGGTCCACCTACAAAAGAAGGGACATTGTTAAAGTTGCAGTTGCACCATGGGGTTTGTCTCCTTTACATGGAAGGAAAAGGACGTGGGGGATGATGTAGAGCGTGTCTATGGTACCAGTGATGTACAACCTCACTGCTGTGGACTCATGGGTTCCATGGGGTCTTGCCACTTGCTTGAAGTGTGACATCTTGGTTTAGGGATGTCTCCTGATGGTCTTCATCTTGGTCTTGCAGAGGTGCAGGCTTTGGCCGTGGTCACCAGCTTTATGGTGTAGAAGGCAAGGGGTGGTGAAAGCAAGATGTGCTTGGGTTGGGGAGGAAGGGGCTGCCCAATGGAGAGTCATGCTGAGGGTGGCAATGGCAGGAGGACTATGGTGGCATCTGCAAGGGTGGCAGCAACCTGCCCACAGCCTAAGGGAGTTAAAGGTTGGTGAGCATTACCTTGAGCATGGAGCATGGAGCAAGTCCTCTTGCACATGGGTGATGCAAAGGTGGTTGGGAATGGCCAGCATGGATTTAACCGTGTGAGTCATGGTCGACCAATCCTACTGCTAATGATACGACTGCGTATCTGGTCTGCCTTGACCCTCGCAAGGTGTTTGATGTACCTTGCACGGCATCCTTGTGTTCTAGTTGGGCGTTGGAGTCTAGGCAGGGATGCTAATAGGTGGGTACAAAAACTGGATCGTCAGGCTCAGAGGACTGTGATTAATGGTCTGCACCCAACCTGATGGTTGGCTGTGATGGAAACTCCTCCCAAGCCCATCGTGGCACCTCTCCTCTTCCATGTCCTTATCAATAAGGAGGCAGAAGCCACCCTTGTCTGCAATGAGATGCTTGGTTTGAGGGTTGGTGGTCAGAGGGACCTGGAGGAGTGAGGACAAGGGAAGAACCCCTTGGAGCTCAATGAGGCCAAATGGAGCAGATGGGATGGACTAACCAGAGGACCCTGGCGGCTAAATGAGGGTGAACAGCACGTGTTGGTAGGGAGGGAGGTGGTGGCATCCATCAGACCTATAGCCTGTAGGTTGAGGAGGGCAATCCTTCTTCATTAGACCACAGTTATGGGTTCTCCAGGATGAGGAAAGCTTGATGAACTTGAGACACCAGGATGGTCAGGGGCTGGAGAATATGGTGTGTGAGGAGAGCAGGAGGGACCTGATATGACTTCTCCTGGAGGAGAGAAGGTTTTGGGGACACCTCATGGCACTCGTCAACACGGTTGCAGCACTGCCATAGCGGGACCGGTTGACTTGATGGTTAGAAGAGGGTTTGCTCCAACATCCAACTTGGGAGACCCAGAACCAAACGTGGGTCTGCGAAATGTCTTTGGTTATTGATGGAGAAACGTCTGAACTCAGCACCTTTGTCTGGTGGAAGAATCACCAGTTCCCTGATGGTCTCCTGCTTGTGGTCTGGTATGGCATAGGATCCCAGGTTTGGGTTGAAGGGACCTTAAGGCTTCTCCATCTCCCCTTCCATGGCCATGGACACCTTCCACTGGAGCAGGATGCTCCAAGCCCCTGTGTCCAACCTCTCCTTGAGCACTGTCAGGGATGGGGCAGCCACAGCTTCTCCAGAAACGTCTTCCCAATGTGTGTACCAGACCTCACGTTGAACACAGGTCTTAGTCATGGCACTCTATGTGTTGTGACCTCGTGGCATCTCCTTGTTCAGAACTTGCTGGAATCACCCCCAAAATCTGGGCATTGAGCACCCTGCCCCTCCGGGTCCATTTTCCCCTTTCTCCAATCAGTGGGCTCCGATTGGGTGTCTCTTGGAGCTGGTTGGTCGCTGTTGGTGCTGTGACCTTCTCCCATGAAGGTTCTGTGGGCTCAGGTGTAACCAGATTTAACGTATAGATGAAAATGGGCCAAAAATGGCTTTTCTGGTGGTCAACACCTCTGCCCATGAGCAAGGGCGATGCTCAAGGCACAAGGGGGGCTTCACTTGGGAAGGACCATGGCAGGGACAAAGCTTTGAGATGTGCATGTCCATTCTTCACCATAGCTTAAGGGAGGCTGTGGTGTTTGCAGGGTGTGAAGTGAAGCTGGAGACCTCCACCATGGAGAGCTTAATCATCATCTGCTCCATAACTGATAAACGACTCCAAGCTGGATGTGGTTTGATGTGGGTCCTGAGTGCAGAGCCCAGGCTGGTGGGACCAAGAGCCCACCTCCATGGATGGATCTTCATTCATCCAAAGGGGACTTCACTAAGGGCACACGGACGTTGTAGTCACCGTTGGTAACCCCACGTTCTCTCTTCCTGTGTTGCAGCTCGTCGCCTTCCGGAGTGTTTGAGAAGGAATATGACATCTATAGGGATTACAGTGCGGAAGGTCAACTCCTTCACTACAGGTAGCCCATGTTTCCCTCTGGTATCAGGGGTCTGTCAGTGGTGAGGTGGGATGCGGGACAACCCATGGGCCTATGGTTGACGTGTGGAAATGGGGCACTTACACCGATGTCTTTGTGCTCTTCTGATCCCCCACATCCCCTTCCCATCATGTGTTGATGTTTTGTGGCTTTACCACAGCCCTGAAATAAACCCTAAGATATATTTTGATGGCTCTTGGAGCAGGAAGCATCCATCCTCCATGTGGTGGTCCTCTTTTGAGTGGATCCTACCCATGAGCACAAAGAGCAGGACAAGAGGAGCACCGGGGCTGTCTGGTGATGGGGTGACACCTCAGCTTGAGCTCATAGTCTGTGGGTGTTCATTAAGCTCCACCATCAGGACAGGACTTTTGGGGATGACCCAGAACGTTCCATCACTTCTACTGCAACCCGTTTCTAGGCTCTTCCCTATAGGTTTTGCATTGATTAGAAGCGGCTTCATGGGGGTATGGGTTCCATCCATCACTGCAGCAAGCCCAGGTGATCCAATGTGCTGTCTCCAGAGGGGAGCTCCCAGTGCCTAAAGAGGCTCCAGGAAACCTGGATAGGGGTTTTGGACCGGGGCCTATAGGGACAGGAGAAGGGGAATGGCTTTAACTGCCAGAGGGGAGATGGAGATGAGCTCTGGGGCAGAAGCTGTTCCCTGTGAGGGTGCTGAGCGCTGGCACAGGGTATCCAGAGAAGCTGTGGCTGCCCCATCCCTGCAGTGTTGAAGGCCACGTTGGACACAGGGCCTTGGATCACCCTGCTCCAATGGAAGGGGTCCCTGCCCATGGCATGGAGTTGGAGCTGGAGGAGCTTTGAGGTCCCTTCAACCTAAACCAGGCTGAGTCCATGTTCCTATGGTCGTCAGCCCCAAGTGCATCTTTAGGGTGCAGCTTTTGGGTCACCAGCAGCATCTTGAGGGTTCCTCCTCCCCTTGGTGCTCCTGGATCACGACTGCTGAGATCTCCTAATGGAATGAAGATTAGGGAGTCATTAAGAGGATGAAGTCTTGCTCCATCTGTCTATGAGGAATCCAAATCCCATGAAGACAGAGGATCACCGTGAGCCCTTTTAACCCATTCCTCTTCATTCCTTCTGCTTGGTGGTCCCTGGAGCCCAATTGGTGGCCTCAGTTTTCCTGGTGGAAAGGTTGACCTCTGCTATTCCATGCAAGCTCTTTGTTCAAGGACTCTGTTTGTGGGATAAACCCCAGGTTTCTTGTCATTGTCCCACATTGCCGTTGGCCAGTCAATGGGTGGAGGGTCTGAAGCTGCTCTGAATGACCCTCTTTGAGCCATACTCTGGATGAGGTGGGGGTCCTGTACCACACAGCACCATTACAGACCCATAGAACACTGAGGGTTGGACAGGACCCCAGGATCATCCAGTTCCATGTGGAGCATCCTTCTGGAGCGGCAAAGCATTGGGAACCTTCTGTCCTTCTGCTCCCTGGGAAAGGCGAGGTTCAGAGGATCATGGAACCAATCAGTGTAGAAAAGCCCTTTGAGCTCATCCAATCCAACCATTAAGTTATAAAGGGGATTATAACTGCTGTGGGTGAGTGGAGAGCCTCAGAAACATGGCGCTGTCCAGAGAGCTCCACAAAGGGAAGGATCCGGAAAGAATGGAGATCCACCAGGAATCCATCACATACTGCCCAGAGAAGAGCCCAATGGGAGCTCAGATCGGACTGATGAGCACGGGAAGAGAGTTGGAATGCACCCTGGGCTCAGTTTAACGTGGCAGATGGATTCCTACATCCATAGAA
>JASSUY010014413.1:0-21464 GCA_032466535.1 Forpus xanthops | reverse complement strand
CCCATTCCCCCTGGGAGCTGGGGGGAAGAAAGAGGGGGGAGTGAGTGAGCGAACTGGGTGAGTTATAGTGGCTTAAACCACGATAGGCATTCTTTAGTCAACTATTTAAGCTATTTAAGACACAGGCGTTAGAAATCTCAGATAATTGTCAGGATAATGTATAATAGACCTGTTTACCAAAGGCACTAGTCAGCAGTGCTTTTTGTGAACAGTTTCTGATGACCTAAACTATTACCGTGTCTTGTAAAATTAATACATTTATATTTACATCTGTGTAGGTACATCTGTTTCTCAAAGCTTTTTTCTTTTGTAATGCATAACCCCCTTTCCTGCTAAGGTTCATAAACCTAATTCAAAAATCAAGTAGGCTGTACCTATTCAGATTCTCTCCCCGTTTTCTCAGAAGCAACAGATGTTTTTTTTGTCTGTGCTTATTC
The DNA here is from genome assembly GCA_032466535.1 of Forpus xanthops. Taxonomy (NCBI): domain Eukaryota; kingdom Metazoa; phylum Chordata; class Aves; order Psittaciformes; family Psittacidae; genus Forpus; species Forpus xanthops. The sequence continues at coordinate 21,027 of JASSUY010014413.1, read as the reverse complement.
TACCAGCATTTATGTCTGGTTTTAACTATGCACAGTTGTTTACAGCATCAATATCATTCCAGTTATTGCCATCACACAAAAAAAGAAACAATATAGGGATATATTCCCCAACAGTACAAACTAAATTTTCATTGCTAGAGAAGGGGTGATGGTAATTAAACCTTTCAGGTTTTTCCTGTTTCCTGTAGGTATATGTGAACTCTATCTGGTCTCCAAGTTGGCAGAACAGCAAAAAAAAATCTCCGGCCCAAGAAGTGTGTGACTGCTTTTGAGTCTTCCTGAGGATCTAGGCTTGTGGCTTCAGGCCGCGGGTGCTGTGCTCAGGGAGGACATACATTTCCTGGTTCACAGATGGCTGGTGACGTGCAGGCCCCAATTATGGGTGACTGATCTTAAAGGCTATGTAGACATTTCTGGGGTAGCACTCTGCTAATTGCCTGAAGTGTTGGATCATTTAAAAACTACATCAGGAGGCGGAGGAGTTCATACCCATGTCATTCACACTTGCTGAGACACACTTTTGATCTGACACCTTTGTTCTCCAAAACAAATACAGTTAATACAATGGGCTGTCCTGATCTACCCCCCAAAAAAGCCACCTTTCTCTGCAGTTCTGGTGCCTGGGCAGGTTTACTGAGGTATTACAAGGGATGCCATGTACCCCATAGCTAGGATCTCCAGCCTCCTGATCACAGTCTGTCATTTGCACATCCTCTCTGAGTCATTGGAAGTGGCTTTGATGATTGTATGTAGGCTCATACCATTGAAAAATGTCAGTCTTTCCTCCTGTGTACAAAGTTTCCCGCAGGAACAGCCATTTACTTTTAGGAACATAAGCATGTATGTCCCTTTTGCAGCTAACCTCCTCTGCATTGAAAGCAATGGGCATTTCATTGCTTTCAATGGTCCCATCTGTGTGGCTAAATTCAGGTTGCAATTTCTAAGGCATGCTCTGCTCTCCCTGAACTGGCAGACCTCCCGTTGGTAAGAGCTGGTGATTCAGGTACTGGAGTAAGGAAGAGTAATTATGGAGGTTGTTGACACCTGGAATCAAGGAGAGAGTTTTCCAGAGCATTAGAAAATGCAGAATAGAAATCTGTTATTTGCTATTAACAGAGAACTGGAGTCCTCCTATGCTTGTGTGTGCATAAACAGCTGTTTTCTAAGCATTGCCCTTTTTTATTCTTATTATTAACACAACCAGGAAGAATATTTAGTTTGCTAATGGGATGTAGATCTCCTGACACCTATGGCGTTCTTGAAAAAATTAAATTCTCATTAAGAAAGTGAAAAGTGAAACAGTTATCATATGAAATAGGTCTGCTGTCTCAGGCAGGAGTTGTATTTTTTCTGGAACTACTAGTTGCTGAAGCACTGTGAAGAGAGGTGCTCATGAGATCAGGAGAAGATTCCTGCTTTAGAAAAGGGCTTTTCGAAGAGTCAGTGACAGTTTGACCTGAGAAGGTATTGAAGGTATTTTAAAGCTGATTTAATTCAAAAGTATCTTGATTTTTTTTTTTTTATTTCTATTTTACCTCCACGTACTGAGTTTATTTTGCAACTGATCTAGGTTACACCAAAATTGAAGCCCATGCAATGATTAATACATTTTTCCTTTTCATGCAGACAAAGCTCATCTATGTGTAGATTCAAGAAAAGCAATACAGGTGGCTTAATGCCCAGCAGGGGATGTCAAATAACTTGGGACATTAAGTTGTCAAATGAGGAATACTAGGTTGGCTGCGACCAAAGACTGACAAACACAGAACTGTGGCTTTTCTGTAGTTTTGGCTTTGACACACAGTGTAACTTTAGGCTTAGGAGTTAATCAAAGTGTTCTTCTCCTGATCATCTGTGAAAATATATGCAGCAACATCTGTACCACTTCATCTGGTAACTTAACTGTTTGATTACATTGTTTAGTGAGTTTGTGCTTCTAGACCAAACAAAGTGATATGTTGGTGGTGTAGTGATGGAGTCCACAGGAATAAATTTCTTTTGAAGACATATGTAAAAAGCATATGTAAAAGCAAAGGGATCACTAAAGATATTCATGCATATTGGGTTACATTTTTGTATATGCCTGCACATGCACATGTTTAATATATATATATAACAAACTTGTTCTGGTAGGGTAAAAAGCTACCAGTGCAGCCACTACTAGCAATGAGGGTGGAACTGCATTGCGCTAGACCAGGAAAACACTAGTCTAGCACATAGAGAAATCAGGTTTCTCTGGTCAGCATGGAAGATAGCAAGGCTTGACTGAGATAAGAATTCTGGGCTTGCAGATGAAGAGGGAACTGATCCTTGCTAGGACTTGGAAAAAGTGGTGACTTGGTTATGACAGTCCAAACCAGATGTTAAATTTACTTTATAAAATAAAGTGAGAGTTCACAGTGATATGCCTGGGAGCAAGAAGTCAGTTTTAGTTATGCTGACCTCAAGCTGACTTTGTCTTTACAAGGAGGAAACAGAAAAAGAGCCAACTCAGTAAATTGAGTAAACAAATCTAGATTAAGGCGCAGAACTTAGAGTACCAGCTTTGGGCCTTAAACTCAGAAGAGCATCAGAATTTAAGAAAACTAAATCCTAACTCACTCATCCATTACTTTCCATGCGGGAACAGACATCCGCTCTTCATAACAAGCCTGATACATTTTCCTGCCTGAACAATATTCTGTCATACTTTAAGGGTCAGTGAGTCTTAGCCTTGGATTCTTAACGGCATTGTCAGTTATTCATTTATTTCTTGCTGAAGAATCTTCAGTCATTGGAAGACTAATTCAAACATCTGTGCCTTAGCTTGGTCTCCAAAGACCTATCTCCACTCTGAAATGGTTTGCAATGCTCACCAGGACTTTAGTGGAACAGCATTGTTGTCTAATATAAACAGAATCTTTTCACAGGTATGATGCATCTAGTGTTGCTGGACTAATAAAACACTCCTTTTTTAATGCCTGAGACAACTATTTAAGGTACGTAATGAATAAGACAAAGGTATGAAAATAAAATTATGTGAGACAACAAACAAGCAAACTCACCAAAGTCTCAGCTTCCCATTGCACATGAAGAGCTTTCAAAATGGTGTGAAGAATCAGCAGACTTTGTAGCTTCAATCACAAACTATTGCTGATTTTATATGGCAACCTTTCTGCTCAAGTCATCTGCTCTGCCCATTACAGATTAGATGATTGGGAACGAATGCGTGGCCTAGATTTCGAAGTTAGGCTTTCAGTCAAGCAGCCCCAGTTTGTTGTACATCCATCCATCCACAGCAATCATTTCAAGTTGGCTGTTTACAAAAGCAGTTGACAATATATAATGTGAGAAAGTAATTTTGGTATTGAAAGCAGCTATTGTGCTACACGAGAAAACAGAATAAGTCAAGTCATTCTGGGGCACAACTCTGTGCTGTGTGACAAGCTGGAGTCTAAATAAATGTCTTCTGTCACCCAAGGAAAAAGTCATTATGCCATTTATAGAGACTGCTGACTTGAGTAGGGTATCAGTACAGGCACCAAACACGTACAGTATAAAAAGGATTTTTGCTCTTAGTGGACAGTGGTGCTTCCCTAAGCTTTTGAAAAGGTGATCAGCCTTACTCAATAGTTTACCAACACTGAGTTTTCTATCCAGATAAATACAAAGTGATTTTCATCGCTTCTTTTTAAAATATTGCATGGAGGTGAAGATTACTAGTCTGAAATGGTTATTCTTCCACAAAATAGCTATTAGAAAGTAAGCATGCTGTCTGTTTTGCAGTGGGTATTGTATTTTCAGCTGAAAATGTGTGCTTATGTGACAGAGAAAATGGAATGTCTTCATGTTAGAGTTGATATTTTTACCATTTATGTAACTGAAGTCATTTACCATGAACCTCATGCCTCAAAGACAAATGTAAGTGGGCTTTTTGAACCCTTGATTGCAGTACGGTTAGTTTCAGTGCTGGTAATCACCTTTTAAGATCAGGATGAGTACAGGAATAGGAAAGGAAAATGGGTTTTGTGTTCTTGATTGCCAGGTCATCGACCTTCAGTAGGGACAGAATAAGGCAATATCTATATTGCAAGCCAAATACCTGTCAAGTATTATTCTATCAGGGGCATGCTTTAGTACCCGTGGCAATTCTAGCTTCTTAAAGTTGTTTAATATAGCCACATAGTGTTATAGCAGTATTTTAGGGCTGAGAGTGTAATCTGCCTCTTAGTTTGTTCTTTCATTATACCTGCATCAAAACAGAGTACTGTACATGTGATGGAAGAGACTAGACCCACGGTTGTTGCACTTAGTCAAATTTTAAGACCAATTTCTAAACTAATCTTTTTAAAACCAAAATATTGGTGCTGCACCCTTTATACACAGCTATACATACAGAAAAATCCAAGAAAGAATAAGTGTTTGTGAAAAAAACTTTACTTCTCTCGGGGAAAATCATTCTAAGTTTTCCTGTGTACTTACATGAGGAGTGGGATAGAATCTTCAACAGGTGCAGATGAACAACAATTTAATTAGGCTATTCTGTACATTTCAGATTATGTAGATATTCTTAACCTCAGGATTAGAAGAACTGAACCCAGCCTGGGAATACACTTTTAGTTAAATCGGGAGCCTGTTAGCCAATAATTATTTTGAACATAAGTTCTGAACCTTTGTTTTAAAGATGAGGTTTTGTGGTTTTTTTTTTCCCCTGGTTACTACGGCATAACGTATTTCTGTCATTGCTGTCCAGCCTAGCTGAACATCATGACGGAAGGAACTGTGTCAAGACTCCAGTGATCTATCTACACTAGTCCTACAGCTGATGCTGCTCTTCCTGGACATTGGCGGTCAGCAGCTAGGGATGCATTTAAGGAGAAAACTATATTATAAAAGGATATATAGAAAAGATTTCTTAGACTTTAATCTTTTAAAACTTTAAATATTGTGGGGTTTTATACCAGTCAGCTAATATATTTCTTCATTTATATTATGAATTTCTTAAGTGTTTTTTGTTTTAGGCAACGTGAAAACAAGAAGTGGTCAGAGCAGCAAAATAGCTTGTGTAACAAAAAGAGGTTGTAAAACATGTAAAACTGAACAAAGGAAAAAAATGAATGGGGGGGTCCCTTTTGCTGCAAATACATACTGGCTTTTATAATAGGGTTCTCTTCAGATGAAGCACTATTCATATTGAGAATAGCCTTTTCAAGTAAGTATGTCTCACTGGCATGAGCATCAAGAATCACTACGGCTATCAGCATCTGTTCTTTTATACTCGGAACAATTTTTCCATCAAATATTAGAAAGCAAAAGGATTTTCAACTGTGCTGTAGCACTACATTGTAATTTTCCTACTACAGTCAGTCCAGCAATGAGACTTTTTTCAATAAGAAAGTAAACCAAATAAGGTTGCTTGTATGAATCCAATATGACAAAGCTCTTCCTCCACAACCCTGTTAACACAAAAAGCATTCATTTTGTAGAATGACACACAGATTTTATGTAAATAAGGGGCAGTTCCTTCAGAACAGATGTTTAATACTTAATGAAACTATTTTATCACCCTGAAAAATTATGGTTTATTCTAAATAATTGCCTTATTGTGATTGCCTTTTAAAATGCAGAAGTCTCAGCAACATTTAAAAGAAAAAGCCCTCTTTTATGTGCTTTTTAAACAAGTGCATACATCGTTAGTGCTTGGTTTCTAGCACAGTCTCTGCCAGCATCTGTGTGAGCTTCACCAAGGAAGCGTCGCTGCAGTGTTTGAAAGCTGATTCTGGCCACCTCAGCTCCTCTGTAAAGAGCTGTGCTATTTGGTCACAGCAGCCCACGCAGGAGACAGATTTTGTGGTCAAAGCAAGTACAGTCCTGAGCAGTAAAGACACAGTATCTGTTTATAACACTTTGATATACTGACCCCCAGCAAGGAGGGTCAGACTCGGTACTCCTCACAATTGCTAAATTAGAGCCACTTTTCCACCCTCCCCAGTGATGGGAGGCTGAGATCTGTTCTCTGTTTTCAGATCAGGGTGGGACCTGTAAGGTGCAAAGAGGCTGAGATGGTAGCAAGTGGATTTATTCTATCCCAGGTAGCTCTGCGCTGGTGTATCGGGCAAGCACTGGTGCAGGGATCAGGGGCACAAGCCTCCTGCCTGCCTGTCAGGCTGGCATGGATTACACCTGCCTCCAGCTTTGTCTCCAAATCGTAGATATTTCTAGTGTCTGTCGCCAAGACATCCTAGCAACTGCGACAAAAATAAAGGTGGGTGAGAGCAAAGCTTTTGCTGGAAAGTGGAAGAATTCAGAGAGGTTATAAAGCCTTGTTCACTGCAGCACTCTCTGTCAGCTGAAATTCCTGACGTTCCAGCAAGGCATGGGCACAGAGCTGACAGCTGCCCCAGCAGAGAGGAAGGGTGTTGAAATAACCACAAGCAATGTGAGGGAAGAAGTCAATTTATAATGTTTCATTAACCAAACCCTCTTTTCACAGCAGAATATTTAGCAGTATCAGCAGCAGTTTAAAAACAAACCAAAACCCACACTAAAACCAGTTTAAATGTTGCACTGATTTATTATAATCATTATTATTTTTAATACTGTTAGTTGTAATTTTAATTTATCAATGTTTTCCATTATAATTTATAATTTTAAATTATAGATGTTTTTAATAATTAATAATATTCAATTATATTTAATAATGATATTTAAACATTTATTTTAGCAGAGCAAGTAGATTTTCAGTCTTTCAAAGCAGTTACCTTAAGCACTTCCCTTTAGTCCCAGCTTACTCGGTGCTGGCTATGTTAAAGGGATTTATGATGACGCCTTAGCCAGAAGAAGCAGTATTTGATCAGTCCACCAGTCTGCCTCTAGCTGCTCTTGTACTGCATATACATTGTGTTTTGGAGAGTGTTAATCCTTTATATTACACAATCCTCTTAAAAAAAATAATCCTTGTGTTACATAAGTGATAAGCAACGTATCCTTAGTATATGGAGGGTAGGAATATTTTATCAGGAATACCTTTATCCATGTAACCATCAGTAAAAATGAGAGAGAAGAATGTAAAAATAAGACTTGCCCCACGTCATTAGGGAGTCAGTGGTACAATCAGAATGTGAGAGTGCTTTTCCAGACCACAGGCTTCATATACTTTCAGATCATCTTGCTGATTATCGCTGCATGTTGCTGTGCCTCTCTTTCCATAAGCAGTGAGTTGTTTTCATCAGTTCCATGTCTGCTGTGGGGGTTTTCAGTAAAGTGGCCAGTAAGTTTAATAAAGTCCTAGTTCCAAAACTGGAACTGTTCTTGAAATAACATCTGTTTATTCTTATGCTTGGGAGGTGCTAAATATACTAACTTCAGGTAACACCATCTGTGCATATAGAAGCTTTTTGGAATGCATGATAAAACAACCACAATAAGGAGTATTTTCTTTATTTATTTTATTAATCAAAGTGTCAGAATGATGCTCTGCCAGCATAATAAACCACTGAAAATCTATGAAAGCTTTAAAATCTGCTTAAAAAACACGAAGATACATCAGAAGTATGTAGTTTTTGTCCTGTTCTGTGCTAATCATTCTTCCTACTTCTTCTTTGCCTTTGATTAGTGCACTACATACTTGTGCATGCAAACAGTTCAAAGTAGGAAATCCTTTATTTAGACAAGTGCTGTTTTGTATTTTTGTCTTTTGGATTAGAAAAAGCAGATTGTTTTCTATTCACTAGGGAAGATTGTCTTTGGAACATTTATGAAGTCATTATCATCTTGTCCGAAGTCATATGATTTTATACCAAGATATGAAATGTATTACTAGTGCGATGGGTTCTCACCAAGATAATAAATATATGAAGAATGTCATATTATCTGGAGGTATTATGCTGTTAGTTTCGATTATCTGCAACAGAAGTCATCATTTATGTCTACACTGTGTAGGATACAGAACAAATCTGCTCACAGGTCAAGCAATTCAGAGGTGCGTGGGAATCTATCTCTTTATACTTTGAAATGGTTTAGAATTGCAGTGGTTTTCCCTCATTCTGAAAGCAGAAATTTATAACAGTTATGATTATAGGAAGATAAATTAACTGCCGAGAAGTCTGTTTATTTTAAAAACCCTATCTTTTAATTCCAGGAGATGCAGAATATGAACAAATATGGACAAAACAATCTTATCAGACCACATTCCAAAGTCCTGATTTGAAGGTCGCTTACATGCTCATGAAAAGTTAACGTTGCTTTTTCTTCTCCCGCAGTTACTATCTTCAGTTAAAGAATGATGACTCCAAAGGGAGATGAAGTTTGTGTAGTGAAGGAAGTTGCGCAGTCAGACTAAGTCAGTCCTTTATAATCTTATTATGATAACCCTTGGAGAGACTGATTGGAGACTGTAACAAAGCCTATATGCAGATCCTACTTGGTGGCAGTTTTTGAATGGTCACGTATTCCTGCTTGCAGGACCAAAGTTACAAAATTTTCTGGAAAGTTGTGCCCAGGGTGCGATGCTTCCCATATTCCTCTCCTTTCCCATTTCTTTTCAGAGCAGTATGAAATCCCATATACCCCTGGCTCTCATTGCAAGTAGAGAGGATAGGTCCAACCCAAAATCTCTCCTACTACAGAAGACCTGCCTAACATAGCCATTTTAACCCACTAGGTCCTTAATAAGCCTGCAAATATGGCTCTGGAGGACTTAGCTCCTTTCACAAGTCAGTTGCCAGGATGTGGTTTGGAGACAGGAGAGCTTCAATGAATTGTATTTGGAGTTAGCAGAAATCAATCTTACCTCAAGAAGTACGTGCTTTTGAAGTGCTTTTGAACTTCCACAGCATCTTCTAATGAAAACTGTTGGTTTTAATTAAATTGCTTTAGTTAAGCTGTCAGGCAACCCTGGGAGGTAAGTGATTAAATTGTATTTAGCATCTTATCTATTCAGGCAAACTTAAGTAAGCTTAATATTCTTCAATGTAGTTTTTTGATTGGGGGATTTTAAGAACCAAAAGGCTGGACTCAAAAAGCATGTTCTTGTTTTTATAGGCAGAATTGCATCAGAGACCTGTCATACCTTTGAGCACATGGGGGGAGAGTGTCCCTCTCTATCTGCTGTGCTGTCATTCTGGGAGGATAAGAAAGACTATTAAGGACTTTGCAAAATTTCCCAATTGATCAGGTTTTAGGATGTTACTAAGATTGACTTTTGTAAGAAAGGCTGTATAGGTTTTGTGGAATAGGGCAGCTAAAATGAAAGTGTCCAAAAAGACTTGAACTAGACATGAAATTAATTTCTGTTCAGGCTGTGCGTGAAGGATAACAGCAGTTGAAGTCAGTGAAGTTCCAACTCCACTGTGCCAAGTAGAGTGGTTAGTGAGATTTTGACTTGAAAACAGGCATTAGTTTTGTCTTTCAGACATAAAAAGCTCTGGAGGGTTTTTGGGTTTTGGAAAGAAAAAGATTAAGCCAAATGAAATGTGATTAAAAAATACCTTCTTCCCATTCCCTAAGAGTGCATCCATGCAGATAATAGGTCTGGCACTAGGTACAGCTGGTAGGTGAAAATGGGAGACTGCAGTCAGATACCCTTCAAATTTACCTTTTTACTACTTGCACAGAACTGACAAAGTTTTGGATTTGGGTTTTCAGCAGGTCTGAGGAAATTTCTGAAAGTGTGGAACAGGCAAATGTCACCAACTCAAATAGCTAAATAAGGCCTTTAAACTGGAATTTATAATAAACATGAGAATGCATCTGGCTTCCAGACAGTAAATGTTAAATAATTACTACACTAAAGATAGAAGGTTTATCTTTTTATGCTGCAGGTTCTCCCTCCAATTACGTCTGCTTAACATAATTTAATAGGTAACAATCTAGTATTTGCACATGATAACAGTTAAGATGTAGGAAGCATTTATTTAATACTTTTCCCCTCCAGTAAAGACTTCTCTAAGCTTTTAGGATCTCGGTATGTTTTCATTTAAACCACTTGTGGAATCCTTCCCAGATCTGTTTCTCAGGATATATTAAAAGCCTTTACAAACTCTACTAGATATACACAATGCATGTTTATAACAGGTTCTCCTGTTGTGCCTGGGAGGCAGAGCAGAGGTCAGTGATGCTCCCGATAGGTGGGACAGCATCCATTAGGCTTTTTAAGAATTAGCACACTCATTTACTGGGGATAAGAAAGGGCAATTTTCCAAAAGCCTGTGGGAACCTGTTGAGAGGCAACCCAGCTGGAGCAGGCTAGCCCAGGAGCTGCTGCCTCTTATGGCTTCCCTTGGGTTATTATGCCATCAGGTGACACAAGACCCTGTTCTTAGGAAATTCTGACTTATGTCTTGCTGGGTGATGGGGTCAGCGCCTGCAGAGCTGGCAGCCAGTGGAGCCCCCGTGGTACAGCCCAGCTGCCAGCCTGCCCTGTCAGCTGGCTGACAGTGGGAAAGGTGGGAAAAGAGCTCTGGGAGCAGCAGGGTGCATTAAAACTGCCACTCAGAGATGAGATTTAAATGGTGTGGTAATCCTGGCTGTGTTTGCTTGGGAGTGCTTAGTGGTGAAATGCTTAAAAATGTTTGGCTTGAAAACAGTTACAAATAAATGACCTTTGCTTCTGTTTGTATGTAGGATTTTTCTTACAATTCTGGAACTGCTGCTGAAACAGCAGATCTGACTTTGGCCAGGTCTGTTAGTGAATGGGATGGCAATGATGGCGGACCTGGCAGCCTTAGGGTAATGGTTGGACTTGATGATCTTCAAGGTCTTTTCCAACCTGTGATTATACATGTGTGTCCCTTTACCATTGAATTTACCATCATGGAGCCATAGAATGTTTGAGTTGGAAGGGACCATAAAGATCATTTAGTTCCAGCCCCTTCTGCACAGCAGGGAGTTTAAGTACTGTACATTGGGTACAGAGGCTGTTGATGCCAGGCACAGTTCTGATTTGCATGCCACCAAACTCTCTGGTAGAGATTTATTGTAATGAAGTAGAAATGTGGCTATGGTTTTCCAGGTACCCTTCAGTCCTAAGACACACAAGGTAATGGAATTGGACAGCCTATCAACATTAGAACACGTGGGAAGATTAAGATCTATGGGTTGTATGTGATTTTTCCTTTCTATGCATTTCTGTTCTTCTGAATGTTTCCTTTTCCTTAAGAAGTCCTCATTGACTGTCAACAGATGTGTATGAAGGGTTTTATTGCTTTTTATCTTCAAGAAATGTTATGATTCAGTGAGAAAAAGGCTTATGCAGATAATGCTGTAATTGGTTTTGAAGGCTGTCTGGACCTGCTTGGTCACTAAGCAATGCTCGCCCAGTTTCTGTTGAATTGAATTTTAATGCTGCTTCTATGTCAGATCCTGATTCTTCTAAGAGCTTCTGTTTCAAAACAAAACACCCATAATTCAAAGCTCTCTGTCACTACTTATGGGAATACCTTTGGCTTTTTTCTTTTTTTCTTTTTTTTTTTTTTTTAATCCAGTAACAATATTTTTGCCTTCTGCCTTTTTAAGCTGCAATTAAACGTTTAGCAGCCATATATTCATGCTTATTCTGGTTTATTATCTAATCTTCCTGAAAGTTATATGGACATTGAAGCTTTCTTTAGATCAGCAGAAGGGCAAGAGACTGATATAAACAAAGCAGTAGATTTAGATTAGGAAGAAGTTCTTTACTATGAGAGTGGTGAGACACTGGAACAGGTTGCCCAAAGAAGTTGTGAATGTGTTCAAGGCCAAGATGTGTTCAAAGGCCAGGGGTTTTGAGCAGCTTGGTCTGGTTGAAGATGTCCCTGCCCGTGGCAGAAGGGGTGGAACTAGATATTTAAGATCCTTTCCAACCCGAACCATTATTTCTTTCTGTGATTCTATGACATAATTCTATAGATGGAAGAAAATCCAGAATTTGAGATTTAGGTGAAAACTATGAAATGGTAGAATACTGCACAATACTGAAAAAAGGAAAATATATAATATTTTAAATCAAGCACTAATTCAACTGCATCTTAATTTTCCTTCTACTGTGTCATTTTGTTGCAAAGTTACCTCTTTCTTTGTCCTAATGCGGCTGGACCATAACTAAAGGTCTCCTCTATTTTAGAATTCTGGAAGCATAATGTTTGTTCTGGGAATGACCATATCACTCCAGAGCAGCTCCCTCTTTCCTTCTCCCCCTCAGATTGCTTCTACATAGACTAAATAAAATTCAGGTTCTACAGAGGTGTTTTGGGTTAGGGTTTTTTTCTTTAATCTGAAGAGGGGAAGAGATGTTCTTTGCATTTTCTTCTGACAGGAATACCTGGATATCAAAGAGAGCAGAGCATTTGAGCCCTTTTTAATTATTCAGGACTGCCATATATTTTACATGAGAAGATATTCTTGTGTATCTTGATTAAGCATAGGAAACTGGCCTAATATAGTGCACATTCATTTGTAGAACTCCAGATCCTAAAAACGGAGTGTGGTATATACGTGTATGGATATGCAAATATCTATAGGCACATTTATATGCTACAAATAAATGTCAAGTTCATTTATATAAAAAAAATATTTGGGAGGAAAGACTGGAAGCCCATAGTTTCCATGATTATAAGCTGAATTTTCTTGTTCCATAAATATCAACGGTATGTGAAGACAGCTACCTGCAGAGAGAAATAATGCTGCTAAAATATAAAGCTAGCAGCAAAAATAACTGTTTCCTATTTTAATCAAGTTTATAGGAATCTCTCTCTTTAATTCGTTAACAACTTTTTCCCTCAAGGAAAACAGCTTGAGCCAGGATTTAGCTGGGTGGTTGAGGGAAATCACTTGCTTTTATTCTTTAGCAATGAAGTAAAAATTACAAGAAATGTTTAATCCTAGCATATAAAAGCGTAAATAAAAATACTTAAAATGTGATACCAGAAAAGTAATATCATTATCAGCTTTATGTGTTTGTTGATAACCTACAGATGTTCCACATTCTTAGACTTGCTAGGCAGCAGTAGGCATACTCATTACGAGATGCTCCACCAATGTCTACGGACCCATAGAACTGTGCTAAATACATGTCTGGAATTTTTGGTTTACAACAGCAACTAAAAATCTTTATTTAAGAATAAAAATATATTGTGAGGAAAAGTCAGGTTACTTCTCAAAACTCAGCATTTATTCTTTTCTTTGAGGGAAACTATTATTCAGTAGTTCTTTGATGCTTAAAGACATCTATTTTTCTCTGAGAAACTCAATGATCTCTTTCATTAGAAACTGGAATTGTCAAAAATGTATGCATGTAAAAGTAAGCTTTTTCACACTGTGCTTCTGCAATAGATGCAAGAAAGATACTCTGGCTGAGAGATGTTCCTGTAGCTACAAGCTTTGGCCTCCCCACCTCCCAGAGCATAATTTCAGTATCATTTGCTGGTAGGCTTGCTAAAATCTGACTGTTACTAACACTCATCATAGGTACCCTCTAATGTCTATCTTCAGAACATACCAGAATAAAATAGGTGGCATCCCACTACTATGAAAAAGAAGGGTTTCATTATGAATCACTCTTGGATCACCAAGTTAAACTTAGAGTCTTTGGATTTCACCAATGTCAGAAATTTAATCCTAACAGTAGAGTGGAAAATTGAATTGATTTGCATCTAAAAATATGCACAGTAACCTTATTTACAAACCCACCATCCTTGTGTAAATATATTTCTAAATGCATATGTGCATGTTTATATACATTTAAGCAACTGCTACTTTATTTCTAGTATAAACAGTAAAATAAATAATCCTTAAATAGCCTATCTCTTTGGCCAATAAACTACAACTGACCATGGAAAGCAGAGTTTTCTGTCTTTATCTGCTTATTGTGCCACCACAAAATGAATTCTGTTCTAGGTTGACTGCCTGTGCCGCCTCACTGTGAAGCATGGTATAAAGTCTCTGGAAATGGTGGCACTGCACGTGAAGCCATTGCTTATGTAACATTTTTGGGAGTTAGAGCATTTTGTCTGTAAACAAAGTAAAGCCAAATTGAATTACCTGAAATGACTGCAAGCATTACTGTGCAGCGGAGTGCTTCAGCTGTTTTACTTTAGAATATATCCTTTGCTTTCACAGACTGCGATCTTTTGGCAACATGTAGATGCCTGTAGGTGCATTTTGAAAGAAATGCATTAATTACCAGAAGGGTGGTATACCAGTTGTCCTGTTCAGAAAACCAGAAGTCCATGTGCTGGCTGGCAGTCAATGAGATATTATATTACACCAAGATTTTTCTATGTTTTCTCAATACTTTGGACTTGACAAAAGTAAAAAATATGTACTCCTTTCAGTGTACCTTCACTAGAATAATTCTCCATCTCCTGCTATGCAAACAGCAGTAAGAAAAGGGCACTGCTTGCCAGTGTTTGTTCCCGTCCACCTTGAATATTTCTTCACAAATTGTAATGCTGATTTTATTGTTACTGTAGAAGGAAAAAGATCTCTACCCAACCAAGGTATAGCCAGGACAAAATCTGTGCTTAGTCCAGAAATGCAAAGTGTTCTCATCAGGATATGTTGGATGAAATCCTGGCTTCATGTAAATTAGAGGGAGTCATGCAACTCACTTCCCATGGATCAGGATTTTTCTCAGCATGTGCCATTTAAAGAATATCAAAAAACTGGGAGCAATTTTGGTGGGCCAGATGGTTATGTTTCAACCTCTGATGGTACGAAAGTAATTCATTTAACTTTTTGGCACAAGGCCTGTGTCTTTTCAAACTGGGAAATAATGTTTAGAGTTAAAGCTTGATCTATTATAATAAAATGAGAAAAGTGGACATAACAATGTTAAATTGGAAACTCTTGCCCCCTTCAGAAAACAATGACAATTCAGGTTTTCCTCCTCAGCACCATGTTACTTGCAGCTGACAAAAATCAACTCAGAAGATTGTTTTATGGGGTAACTGATTCAGCATTTCCAATGTCTGTTTTGAAAAACTGAGAAAAGACATGGGTTGCAAAATGATGGCAGTTATTTTGACTGTTGTTTGTAAATGGATTTAGAAAGTCATGTTTGGTACTAAAACAACATGTAAGGCCTTCAGGTCAGTATTGAGTAATGCTCAGCGCACACCTAAACACTTTTAAACTCGTGATGGTTTTTAATTATCTTTTCAGTGTTTGTTTTTAATTTTATTACTCCAGATGAACTAGTATCTAACCTAATAAAATGCACAAGGGCTGTTGACTTAAAGTGTAATCATCTTATGGAAGTAAAACACATGTCCAGTGCTACAGGTTGGGTAGATATGCAATTCAGAGCAGCCCTGAGGAGAAGGACTTGGGGGTGTTGGTCGATGAAAAAATGAACATGAGCCAGCAGTGTGCTCTTGCAGTCCAGAAAACCAACCATATCCTGGGCTGCATCAAAAGGAGTGTGACCAGCAGAATGAAGGAGGTGGTCCTGCCCCTCTGCTCTCGTGATACCTCACTTGGAGCATTGTGTGCAGTTCTGGTGTCCTCAACATAAAAAGGACATGGAACTGTTGGAACAAGTGCAGAGAAGTGCCACGAGGATAATCAGGGGACTGGAGCACCTCCCCTATAAAGATAGAATTGGGGCTGTTGAGCCTGGAGAAGAGAAGGCTGCATGGAGACCTCACAGCAGCCTCCCAATATCTGAAGGGGGCCTATAGGGATGATGGGGAGGGGCTCTTCATGAGGGACTGTAGTGATAGGACAAGGGGTAACAGGTTCAAAGTTAAACAAGGGAAATTTAGATTGGATCTGAGGAAGAAATTCTTTACTGTAAGGGTGGTGAGGCACTGGAAGGAGTTGCCCAGGGAAGTTCTGAATGCTCCATTGCTGGCGGTGTTCAAGGCTGGGTTGGACATAGCCTTGGGTAACATGGCTTAGTGTGAGGTTTCCCTGCCCCTGGCAGGAGGGTTGGAACTAGATGATCTTAAGGTCCTTTCCAAGCCTAGCTATTCTATGATTCTATGATTCTACTTGTTTCTGATTCTTTGCCAGGTGTCAGAAATTTACCCTTCAGAAATTACTATGGGGCTGTCATGGAATATCTTTTCTCCACCAGAAAATAATAAATAAATTAAAATTAATTAAATTTAATTAAATTTATTAATAATAATATTTCATAACAACTGCAATAATAATTACTAATAAAATTTTAATAATTTAAACAATTAAATTTAATATTAAAGTTATTATGTAGTTCTGGAGCACAGAGTGAGGTATGAAGTTGATTACAAGCCACCCAGGGAAAGCAGAGCCACTTCCCACTTTGATAGAGATGCGTTATTGAAAGTGCTGAGATGCCAGAAGTCAGTTTCTGTTCAGAGACTTACTTGAATAAAATGCTTAAAGGGAAGCATTTTATTGGTGGTTTCATTTTATTGGAAGCATTTTAAAGGTGGTTTCTTTCCAAAACTCCATAGTGGACTGCAGTAGAGGTCTTCCTATTTAGATTAGATATCAAACCTTTGATGTTGTTTTGTTAAAATTATGTAAATCTGTACTTTCTTTGTGCAAGGACTGCCAGGCTTAGAAACAATGTGAAATGTTCCCTGTACTCTACTCAGTATGCAAAAAATCACATAGAAACTGAACTGATAGTGATGTACATCACTTAATTGGGGCGTGCTTAATAAGAAAATCTGTTTAATTGGGCTATCTTCCAGAGAAATTGTTTAGGCTGAGACTGAATGGAACTGACTGCTGCTTAAATGGAACATTATGAACAAAAAAAATCATTGTAATGGGGGTGCATTTGGCTGGGGACATTGTGTAGCAATAATTAACTGGGTAGTTAAATAGATATGCAGGGCTCTTTTTCTTAAATGCAGAAATAGATATGTAAAGATTATGCCTTCCTGTAGCTCTGTTCTTAACATTCCTGGTCTTATCTAAAAGGCATCATAAACCAATCATGCCCAGCAACTAAATGAATCTTAAATATTCTCCATTTCCCCTCTACTTTCCTGGTCAGCATTCATTAGCTTACAGGACTACGCCTGCAAATGGATTTAGGCAAGCAACAACCATTGCATCTCTCTAAATATGATGGCTTTGATCCTGGTTACTATATTTTAAATTGCGTTAGAGCTCTCACCAACTTCTGCTCTAGTGGAAGCTCTGCAATTCATTTCTCTAGCAAGAAATTTAAAGTAATAAATGGGTGAGTGAAAAAGTATCCTTTTAACTCCAATGTTGGGCTTCTGTTCAGATCTGTTGCTTTTGATTTTAATCTGACACTTTCAATCTATATAAATCTGTCTCCTAAGATGCATTTTATAAATGCATCTATCTTGGTGACAGGTTCCTTTACAGCTTCTCAAGGTAGTTATTCCAAATTATGCTGTATTCCCTTGTGTTGAACGCTGAGCCTCTTTGGTATATTATCATTTTCCCCAAAGCACTAATCTCTCTGAGCAACAGAAGAGGTCTGCATATCTTATTTGTGAATGTAATTCTCTGGGCCTCGTCCTTATATTAGGACATAGGATTTTGCTGCCGTTCTGATCCTTAATGTTCCACTTATTCTCATAAAATGTGCTATGGACTTTCAGGAATTAGAGAAGGGGCTCTCTATAGGTCAGCTGGCATGAGAGGTTTCTTTAGGCAGGCAAACAAAGCATGATCTGTGCTATTGAAGACTTGGGAAACTCAGCACAAAGGTTCAGTGAAAGAGAAGCTGGGCAGCAAACAGTGATGTATGTGTTGATATTCTCTAGAACATTGTCTGGCTCTGCCATGCTGAAGAATGACATCTGGATCTGTGTGCCTTCTGTGGTCTGGCTGCAGTAGTGATGAGATTAAAGACTAGATGGCTGTCCTTGAAGGAAAGATTGATTTGTTGTATGGAACTTTAGCATGAATTTTGACTTTAATATTTTTCTTCAAATAAAAGAAAACCCAGAAAAAAGCACACTTTCTTAATCTATAGAAAGAAAGAATTCTAAAGAAGTAGTGTTGGAAAGGTTTGGACACTACTACTGGTCCATATAAATCTTACTGCATATTTTGGGTACCTTCAGTGGTGGCGAGGGAGAGCCTCCAGCTGTCTGCTACTGAACCCACAGAAAGAGAAGAACACGTTGACCAGATTTGTGCACAAAGTAGTGATAATTAGGCTCAAGGGTTTAATGCATTTTTGCTCTTCAGTAGCCAGATTAGATTCTCCTTGCACTTTAGGAACCTCAGGCTCTTGAACAGTGTGGGAAGCAATGAGAAGGAGGACAGGGACTGCCATGCTTGCCTGCTCCCAGAGCTGGG
This sequence comes from Forpus xanthops, assembly GCA_032466535.1. Classification (NCBI taxonomy): domain Eukaryota; kingdom Metazoa; phylum Chordata; class Aves; order Psittaciformes; family Psittacidae; genus Forpus; species Forpus xanthops. The sequence continues at coordinate 2,796 of JASSUY010014413.1, read as the reverse complement.
GCGCTTCCAAGTCTTCCCCTTTGGAGCTGGTTAAGGCAGGATCGAAAAAGCTGTGCAGGATCATGTGTTTTCTTTGGTCTGCTTTGAGAACCTGAATTTTTACTGTATTTCAATGTGATAAATTTACTGTTCCATTAGGTGTTATTGTTTAGACAGGTTGTCTTTCTAAATGTCCAATTGCTCAAAACAAAATAGTTGGACTTGGTGAATTAAGGGTTTGGGAATAGATGATCTGGCCCTTCACCCATGGACAAGGAAAATGCTAACATCTGATGCTGAGCAGACAAAAGAGTTGGCCTTTATGTACCAGCGCAGTGCAAATAGTGCAGAACTGACCAAGGCTTAGAATTTTGAAAAGAAGCAATTGCCTGTGTTGTTAAAAAGTGGATCTTGTTATTATGTTTTGCCTTATTTTTAATGATAAACTGATAGTATTAAAACTCCTTGCGCCTTAGCAGATGAGATGCTGTTCAGAGTTGGCTCTACAGGCTGTGCATGAATTGTAGGGGGGTCCAGTGTGCTGCAGAGATTGCAGAAAGTTATGCATAGTCTGGAGAGGTCACAGCTCATTAGAGAGGGCAAGCAAGGCTTTTGTTCTTCATTTGCAGTTATAGTTAACTTACTTTTGTGGTAGCTGTTAAGGCGGAGGGGGAAGAAGCCTGGTTAATATTAGTGTAAATGGAGGTTAATGACAGGACTCCAAGTCTAATACAGTAGTATTGAAAGTTTTGCAAGAAATCTAAACTGCCCGTATATTGCCAATTCTACTCTCCTACAATTTGCCTACCAAACACATTTTACCCCCTTCCAAAAAAATAAGATGAAGAGGACACGGCATGACAGCTTAGCTTTGTAACAATAGTTGACATCATTGTTTATTCGCTGATGTTTTAACCAATATTTCTAATTCTACACCTCCTTTCCTAACCATAAGAAATGTTATGAGCTGATTCCTCTGGATGTGAAAAACTCTTTTATTCTGTTCCTGAGCAGCTTTTTCAAATGAACTGGAGACAGCAGTCCCCCAAAACATAGAATAGGCAACATTCTTGTCTGAAGCACAGGGATCTTAATGACAATGAGGAGCTGACCTCTGTGAAGTCAGGAAACAAAAAGTGTCTTGTCCTCATAAAAAAAAATTCTATGAAGAAACCTGTTAGTTAAAGGTTATTGTCTCCAGTACTAGTCAGTAACATAAAATTAGGTTTTGTTTTCTTTTAGGTGATCTGGAAACTCTAAATATATCTGGTGGGGTTTTATTTTTCAAGAGAGTGTAGCTGTCAGAGTTGTATTTTCCTGCTCCAAACGAATGTGGGTGTATGTGAATATGTAATGCAATTAATTATCCACAGTGGATGACATTTCTCTTTTTTATGGCGCTGAAATAGAAGTCAATTGCCACTCTAAAATAGCTTGACTTTCTAGTCTTCAAACAAATAGAGAAGAATATAGAATTTGTGCATGATGACTATACTTTGAAATGCTTTCCCCTGTTATTACAGCAAATAACAGAATGTTTTAGGTAATGATACACTGGCTTGATAAAGAGCCGCAGGAGATGAGAAAGCCTCCTTTTGCCTAAGCAGGGTCTGCAGGAGGAGCTAAGAATCCTGTTGCTTAGCCCAGCTGGTAACTGAAGAACAGAAACATTCTGAATAAGTTACCTTAAGGTTCAAAATAAGCATCAAAGCAAGATTAAGCTTTATTCTGCAGTGCAGTGAATACATATGTGCAGAACACGAAGTATTTCAGTGTTAGGCAATTAAAGACAAAGTATAAAGGCAGAGTGGTCGCTGGCAGAAGGGTTTCTCCTGCTGTTCAGGAGGACGCTTGGCTGCTGCAGAGAAATTTCAGCCTGTTGCCTCACTATGTTATTGGTGTCATGAGCCACCACTTTGCCAATCTTGGAGCATATGCCAAAATGGCATGTATTTATTCAGTGTAGTTAGGATTATGTACTGGTGGTTCCTTAAGGAGGCTGCTCAAATTCCAACTTTTGCTAAAGAATGTCTATGTTCATATTTTATGTTTGTTTGCTTTTATGTTTGTTTGTTATTTACATGCTTTCAATACACAACTTGGATGGTGCTTTATAGGAATAATTTAGGTTTCAATGTGTAACATTTTGCCTTTAGCCTTTGAGTTGCAGTCTGTTTCTGTGATGGACAATTCCATTGCTTCCATGAACTTATCACATTCTGTCATTAAAACTAGTCACAAGGATTTTTGTTTCTAGATATTATGGGTTTTTTTTCACAGATTCTTACAGTTTTGTATGGGAATAAGAGGGGGAAAGTTTTGTGTTTTGTTTGTGAGGAGTTTTTTCCGTATAATCAGTGCATACATACTGGCATTCATTCAATCCATTATCTTAAATTCACTTTTCTCTTATGACATTTACCTCTCTGATGTATTTCTAGAGAATCTCCTTGTCTTTCCTTCTCTGCTTTAGTTTGACTGTACAACAGAATGTGGGGTTTCTTTACTGTTTTCCCACTGTGTGGTGCAGCACAGACACATGCACAAAAATCCTGCTGGCACGGAGTTATCTAGCTCCAGAGCCCAAAGCAGCAATTCTGTGCCTCAACTGACAAACCTTTCTGAAAGCATATGGTCATGCTAATGTATCTCCACTTCTTTTAGGATGTGAGATGGTATCTTCATGCAGGAGACATGCAGCAGCATGAGGACGTGTTCTAAAAATAATTAAGCTTCTAATAGAAGGCTGCATGGAGACCTCATAGCAGCATTCCAGTATCTGAAGGGGGCCTACAGGGATGCTGGGGAGGGACTCTT
>JASSUY010014411.1:0-14412 GCA_032466535.1 Forpus xanthops | reverse complement strand
TCTGAGGAAGAAATTCTTTACTGTAAGGGTGGTGAGGCACTGGAATGGGTTTGCCAGGGAAGTTGTGAATGCTCCATTGCTGGTGGTGCTCAAAGCTAGGTTGGGCATAGCCTTGCGTGGCATGGTTTAGTGTGAGGTGTCCCTGCCCATGGCAGGGGTTTTGGAACTAGATGATCTTCAGATCCTTTCCAACCCTAACTATTCTGTGATTCTATGATTCTATGTCAGTGGCCTGCTGTCACTCCTGCTGGGTCTCCTACTGTAGCTGCTGTTCTGAGGCTGCTCAGAAACTTTTTTCCAACTTAGACAAGTTGGAAGAGCTCTTACCATAGGTCAGGATTTGGCTTTCATGTTTTAGTTACTCCTTCCTGCTTCCACATCTACAGCATCTCTGGGGGGGCAACTGGGCTGTCCCTTGGTGGTACAAAGAGAAGCATCACAGGGGTTGGATTTTCAGTCTTTCTGCATTGCAGGGACTTGCTGCTGCTGGCCTGTAACTGCAGTGCCAGCAATCTGCTGAAGATGCTGCAGGCTCTGGGGCATCCAGGGGATTACTGTTTGGAAGAGCCCGCCAGCACCCTGGAGCTGTTCCTTGAGGACAGAGGGCATGGCACTCTCCTCTTCTCTGGCGCCATCCTCTCCTTGTGTTTATCCAGGCCTTTTACTTAAATAAATTGATTTTTTTTTTAAGTGTAATCACTAAAACCCTTCCTCTCTGTCCCTCCAACTTGCAGTGCTCTGTCATGTTTGATAGGTCATCTTTTCATTTTTAAGCTTGTGTAGGAGAAAACAGAGCAGGTTAACAAGTGGCCCATAGCAGAAAGCCCTGTCAGTCTTTCTCTTTCTCCCCATACCCTTTCTTGCTTATTGTTTCAGGTTAAATATCTTCTATTTTTAAAATACAGCAGTTCGTCTGTGGAAGAGCAACATCTTTATGGATCAGTCTGCATCCTCGTATGTTTTAATTCTCTGAGAGGAGCAGCCAACCAACTCGGACATGGATGTTTGGGAAGCTCCTGAGCAGGACTGCAAGGTGGTGCTCCAAGTCCCTGTGTGTGCATGAGTGGGAGTGGGTATTTGTGCACTGGTGTTCCCCCAGCTGTTTAAAAGAGATATATTTATACCTTGTAAGCAAAATTCTCCTTATCGATTAATTGAACTGGCAGGGTGACTTACTGCCATAGAGGCACTAAAGGCAGGAAAGGACAAATCATCATTTTTAGATTGGCTATAATTCAGTGCTACTGCTTATGTTACTGTGTCTTGACATTATATTTTAAAGAAATTGCTCTGAGTGAGGTGCCAGCTATGGAGATGAATGTGCAATCATGTCATTGCTCTTAGAAATGCTGAGTAAAATAACCTGGTACCCTGAAGGCTGGACTGAGTGTGCCTGTGCTGGGTCCAGGAGGGTGATGGTCTATGCAGAGCTTGTGGGCACTTATTCAAATTGTGGGGAGAAGCTGTTGCTCCAAGGGAGAGGCTGGTGCTGAGCAGACCTTTGGACTGTCCAGCAAGGGGCTCGGGGTATAGGTGAAGTTTGAGTCCTGGTCCCTCCTGGGGCTCTTTCTATCCAGAAGGTGCACTGGATTTTCCTTAGGGAGCAATGGCTAATTAAAAAGGCTTACTGTTTTGACGGCAGCTGTGAATGTAAAGGTGATGTTTGGCTCTGACAAGATAGATGAAGAAGCAGCCTTGAGAGTCCTTGAGTCTAACAGACATGATGGTGGGAGCTGTGCATAACACAGCCATGGGAATTGTCTCCAAGTCCTCTATTAGTCATGAGACTAGGCAGTCTGCCTTGCCTCTGCAGCCTTTTTAATAACAATTACAGCAAATATCCTAGGTGTCAAGGGGACAACAGAGGGAAAGGACTCTTTTGGAGACTTACAGAAGTGCACTGTGAAGTAAATCCCTAATGAGACCAGTCATCCCTGGGCAAGTCCAAAGCCTTCTCTAACTTTGAGCTTCATGGCACTGTACCAAGAATCTTTTCCCCTTCACACCAAAGCTTCCCTCCAAGCAAGGAGAAACATGTAGAGTGACATCCTCATTAACTGACGTGCGCTTTTCTACTTACGCCTCTGCAGTTCTGGCCCCGGGTTTCTGCTGCAGCAGCGGTATATAGAAATAGCGTAGTGCCTAAGACAGAAATGTGCCTGCAGCTGTGCCTGTCCTTGCCTTTGTGAAATGAATTTAGAGACTTCCAGTAGAGATCATAGCATGTTGCAGCCACATACCCTGGCCTGAATGTTTGGATCATTATCAGTACAGACATTCAGCTCTAATGGATTGAGGAAAAGACATTATTTGTACTTGCAAAGGGCTGCATGTGGAGTTAGAATGTCTAATCAGCCATGGCTGCTGGTTTCTGAAGGACAAACAGGTGATTTGGGTTGGGCTTCAGCACAAAGTGTTTGATATGTCTATATGTTTATATGTATGTTAATGACTTGTCCACTGTGAGTAACTGGCACTGTGAGACACCTCAGCAGAGGGGTCAAAAGTGGAGTTGCTAAGACATGTAAGGTAGAGGTTGAGTAGCAAATGGTGCCAGCTGGTGAAAGAGGAGCAGAAAGAAAGAGGGGAAAAAAAGAAGAGAAAGTTCTGAGCTATGCAGAAGGGGAAAATGGAGAATGAAAGATTCAATCCACTGCAAAACAGCAGTACTTGTCTCAGAGGGAGGCTTAAGAACAAGAGTAGTGGGAAGCTGTGAAGGAAGAGAAGAGATTCAGGATAGATCTGGTGGTCCTGAGGGCACCTGGGATGTAGAGGAGGATAAGAATGAGATGTTTGTATTCAGCAGAGATGGTGCAAATCAGACTGAAGCTGATCTTTGATGGAGATGAGAAATTCTTGACAATGATGATGCACATTCAGACGGGGGATGAAAAATACCAGGGAAGAAATGGAGCCATGCTTGAAATTCTGTATCAATTCCTAACAGACAGCTATCCACAGTGGTACTAAACTGTTGGCTGTCTTATCACTGAGGCCATGGAATAGGTAGATACACAGGCTACAAATGTCTCTCCTGTTTTAGGGAGAGTAGTGTAGAGAAACCAGTGCAGCCTGTGCTCTGTTGTACCTAAATGAAGAATGCTGTCAGCCCAACAGCTTTCTGGAAGAAAAGATGGCACCTTTGAAAAAAAAAAAAAAACCTTGTGGGAGCTGTTAAATTTTCCATTGCTTTTGTATTATTAAACTTGTTTGAAGCTCTTCCAGGCTCTGTAGTTTGTGTGGAATTCCTAAAGCTACCCAGCAGAAATACCTGGAGTGATGCCGAACCCCAGAGACAACATTTGCCACTAATTAGAAAAGGTCTGTACATCTGCCTACAACGTTTAATCAAAACTCCTCCCAGATGTGCATTGCTGATCGCATGCAGGCAAGCTTACATACACCAATGCATTGGAGTTTGGAGCAGAGAATATGCATTAAGCTAAGCATCCAGTTTCTGTGTTATTGCATAGGTATGAAAAGGTAGGTATAAAGGTGTAACAGGAATGACAATGCACTGCAAATCCTGCACTACTATGTGTATAAAAGAGAAAGGATATGTTATTAACATAAAAAGACTGGGTGAGGCTATACTGCTTTGGCACGTTTCCCTGTGATACCTCTGGGTTTGAATCAAGCCCGTACTCAGATTTCCAGCCATGAAAATCATGGCTATTTAAAGAGGAGCAAATATTTTGGAGTATTAAAGACACTTCAAATTTGTTGTGTGCTTATTGTAATGAAAAATGATGTTATTAGTTTCTCTGGTTCAAGTTTTTATGTGGAACACTGATGTTCTGAAAAATGAAGCTCTGCAAAAGCTGACTCTGGGGATATGAAGGCAAATTATTATGTTTTGAAAAAAAATGACATTTTAAGTAAAAAGGATATATTTATTTAAAAAGAAGGGTCATATTTGTGTGAAAAAATATTGTCAATTTTCCAGCCAGCACATCTTACAGTGCCTACAGTCTGTAAGCTGGTGATTTATTTTGCCTAACTGAAGGTAAGGAGCATTTTTCTGTTCTTGTTTCTGTTCTTGTTTCTGTAAAATAAACTGGAAATCAGATTATACTCCCTTCACTCAGCTTGCAAACAAACCTTTCTAGGGCTAGTTAGAGCTGCCAAGTTCATTTTGTATATGTGGTATATGCTCCAAGATATATATATATATGGTATATGTGAGACATATATATGGTATATGTCTCTCAGTGCAGGGAGTCTGGCCACCCTGCGCCTGTGTCTCCTTAGACTGGAAGGAGAGTAAGAGTTCAGGTTTCTCCACCAAGGGAGAGGTTTCCCTGCATGTAGCCTCATAGAGCTTAACTTGCCTATATAGAATTTATTTGGTCACCTACATGTATGTTCCTAAATTGTACTCTTTGGAGTCAGAAATCAAAATGGAGCCTTCCTTTTTTATAATGCATTAGTAAATTAATTCTACTCACATGCATGTAAATGGTTGTTTCTCAGTGTAACACTGAAGCCTGTTACTCAAAATTAACACAGACTATGTACAATTGAAAAAAAAAAAAAAGACTTTTGGATATATCTTTTATTTGACAGTGGTTTAGAATATCATACAGTAAACAAGATTTCTGTAAAAGTTAATTTATCCATAGTGGTGCGTTTCATAAAAATAGTTGCTCACTTACAGCCTTTCTGTGACTATTAATACATGGAATTATATTTATAGAGATAGAGCTGTACAGGGTAAATTCACAGCTAACACTACACAGAAATATTATTTGGAATGGGGTTTAGATGATGTGCTGTCTTCACAGGTTATCGATTACAGCCGCATAAAGCAATTGCTGCACAAGGAGTAGCTGTGAACTGTGCAAATTAGAGTTTATGCAAGCATAATCTCAACTGTTTTTCAGATTTTATTGTTTGTTTTCTTTATACATAAAAATAAGATACTGGGATGTGCATCTACACTACAGAAGCATTGTCCAAAATCAGATTCAATAAATTAATGGCAAATTATATTGGATTCTAGTTCAGGGGATAAGATCTTTTTTTTTTCCTCCATTAAATAAGAGTTTTATAAACAGCTACATGGACTTGTGCTTTTTTAGAAATCATATTTTAAATGGAATTTTCTTTCTAAAAGAAAAACTTGTTTGAAAGCTGCAAAATCCTTGACTTGAGGCTTTTCAAATAAGTGGACAGGAAGAAACACGACTATGAATTTCTCAGTCCAGTGCAATGTTTGAGACATACAGTAATGTGCTAATTTCTTGGAACAAAGCCAATCTCAGTCTAATTTTTCAGCAGAGCATGTGAGGAACTAAGATTGTTAGAGGACAGTAATTTTTAAATATAAAGTTTTGACAGTACTTTCTTCATGACGTTTTTTTCCTCCTTACTTTTAAATTACCAATGTATTATTGCCCAGGATTTTGTTTTAATTTTGACAGACAAATAAGCATATGCACACTTACACAGACACACACGCATCTTTTTGGAACAAGATAATGACTGTTTGACTGAACTCGGAGTTATTTCCTGTGAAGGCAGACTGGAATGTTTACCTGGCACTTAAGGCTTGAAATTCAAAACAGACAAGCAAGAAAGTTAAAAACAAAAGACCAAAAAAAAAAATAAAACCAAAACACAACCCCAAAACAAAACAAGCAGAAAAATGGATGTAGGGAAGAAATGATAACATGGAAACCATTTTGAAAATGGAAATATATCAAATTTACTGAACGAGGACACTGACAACTGTATTTCAGAAACCAGTCTAATTATTGTTAACGTGTGCCTGAAGGGCACCTGCTCTGCCAAACTGAGGGGATGGAAGATGAGAGTGTCCTAACTAAATGCAGATGGGTATGAAACATAGCACTGTTGATAAGTGAAGCTATCATCCTCTGCAGGAAGGAAAGGCCTTTCCTTAAGGAAACTGCAGCTTTTTCTCTGTAGCACTCTTCCTTTCATTGCAAGGGCCTTGCAGATGTCTGGGTTTTGTGCCTGCCCAATTGGTTTGTCTGCTACTTTGCAGGATTTGGGGAACCTGTAATAAATCACTTTTGAGAGTAATTTGCAAATACAACGCCACCCTAACTCCTTTCCAATGTACAGAAACACGGTTTGTTCACAAAAATGGCAGTAGAAATGGTATCACAGAAACTAATCCACTAGATTTCCCACTCCTCCCGTAGCACCCAGTGAACTATGCTACAGGGTACCACGTGGACTATCCCAAAGTGTTAACAGTGGAGAGGTGTCATGGGTGTACAGTTCTGAACGATGCTTCAAAGAAACCCTTTAGCCCCTGTCTAGATATGTTGAGAACAATTTATTTACAACATTTTAGCTCCATGAAAAGATCCTCTCTCGGTTTCAGCTTGCTCCGTGCAGTTTTATTTAAGGCGATGTTCCAGTTTGTGATTGCTCTAACTTGTTCCAGTTTCTTGATATAAAGTTTGAATGAAATCCAAGTCCTTCATGCAGTGGGAAAAAAATGCTAAAGCTACACTGCACTATCCTTCTCTGATGTACTGTCCTTCATATTGTTTTGGTTTCTTCCATAGCTGCCAAAGTCCCTAAAATGGAACTGGGACTTTAGGGTCGATTTTAAATCTCCGTGTTGACTATATGCTTTTGAACTTATTAGATACTGTGCACATTGTCATGGAATTACACACTAATGTTTTCATTCCTCAATGCTTTGTGTATATGTGTGATAGTTAAAATAAATTAAAACAAACCAATGTGAGACAAAAACTAAGAAGAATGTTCTGTGTCAGTTTGAGACAGTTAGAGGGCAACAGTCCCTTGCTTATCTGCTCATGGCAGAAGTACCAGACTTCAGGACGCTAGGTAGCTTATCTGAGCCAGGGATTTTCCACGGCCCTGGGGAGACCGTTGCCTTTCGAACTGTGGCGTTGGTGCTGCGAGTGCTAATGGAGTGGAGATGTCCCTTCCTGGGGAACTCGCTGGGTTTCCCATCAGGGTCTCTCTGGCTGTGGTCCATATCACTTCCAGGCGAGCTGCAGCGGTTGCTATTGTACATCTTGGTAGCACCCATATCAAGCTCGACATGGTCTGGTGCTGCAGCTGGTTTCTTCTCACTGATATTTGCAGATTTGTGATCTTCTTTTTTGCTAAGAGATTCTCCTCTCTTGCTTTCCGGCTTCCTCAGCCTCCCAAACTGCTCATCACTGGTTCCAGCACACATGTGCTCTCTTGCGCCAGCCTCGATCATAACGCTGTGTCCCACCACTTTGCTTTCTGAGGTGGGCCTGCCACCATCAGTGGCCTTATTTTTGCCTTCTGAATATCCTTTCCAAGAAGCCTCTTCATGCTTTGACCTGTCTACCTTTTTAGGACTTGTTGACCTTTCTCTTTCATCTCCTAACCTTTTCTTTTTGTGACCGTTCACCGAAAGCTCCTTTGGTTTCCTTACATCGCGTTCCCTCTTCATATCCCATGTTGGCTCTGGGCTTATCTGGTGAGAAGGGTCAGAGGGTGGGGCTATGTGTGATGAAGATAATGGTGAGATAATGTCATCGAGGGAAAGAGCTACTTCCGGCAAACCTGGGGAGGTGGCAGAGGGAGCACTCCAGGAGTTTGGTTCGTCTGTTGTAACAACAAAGAGAGGGGAGTTAAAGGCATATTCAGCAGCACAAAATGTATATTGTATTCAGAGTAGCATCAACACCCAAATCACATACCAGACTTAAACCCCTCTGCTTTAGGTGAGGTGAAACTCCCCGTAAATTGGGGGAAAACCAAAAATGAGCTCCTTCCCCCCTGCCCCAAAATGTTCAGGAGAAGCAAGAACCACAGGGTTCTTACTGCAAACCCTGGTCTTTGTTTCTTACAGATTCTGCTTTCCTCTGCCCATGTTACATTATTCTTAAAATAATACAGGCACGTGCTCATGAAATCAAATTGCCTCTTTTGTAGCTGTATAACGGATTTCTTAGCTGGGCAATATCAGTGCTGTCTCTGAGGACAAATGAGAAGGACTTCTTGCCATCTATTAAACATGTCCCTACAAGCATATAATAATTGACAAGAATTTGTAGCTCAGATAAGGTCATCATTGAATTCTGTCTCATATTTTTTCTAAACAGATATAATATTGCAGTGTTTATGGCCCCACAATTCTTACAGGGTACTTACAAAGCTCTGCCTTTATATCATAGTGGCAGACGCTGAGTCTTTTGGCTGTGCATTTTGAATTTCTCCTGGTTACTTAGCCTCAACACGATACAGTTGGATTGTGCAGATCCTGTTTAATTTAGCTAAATAGACATCTCCTTTGCTGAATCATGATGATTTTCCTAATCCATCGGTACAAAACAGAATATTCTGAGATGCCATTCTCTTGCATACACAATTCTCATTTCTTTTGATTAACGTCCCATCAGACAGCAAATTCATCATGAGTAATGACAGCACAACTGTTCTTACCATCTACATAGAGGTTAGAGAAATCACTGAACTTGGCTAATGTCATTCCCTATTTAGCGCCATTGCCTGGCTCTGAACAGTATGAGCAATAATCTGTCAGAGATGAAGGACTAGCTCAGGAATCCATGGAGACTAGGCGAGGCTCATGACAAGAGCTGCATATTCCACAGGGGAGAAAATGTACCCTTCAAGCTGAAAAACAAGCATGGACTTCTGTGGGTCAGGACTAGTATCCCTCAGTGATATCAACTGCCCTTTAAAAGATGCATTTGTTTTTCTCAGTGCTGCGGCTGCTTTCAAATTATCTTGAAGATGCATATCATCCCAAAAAAATGGAATGGGTTTTACTGCCCAGCCTGGGATCTGCAGCCTGCTTGACTGAGACGGCACTTTTAAGTTAATAACTTGATTGAGTGATTGCTGTTTGCACACAAAAATAGGAGAGACAATAGTGAGGTGGGTGATGTAAAGGCAGGGAGCAGCACGGTTAGCTGAGGAGCTATTTATTTTCCCAGATGGTGTTTGTCATATGCTTTTGCATAATGAGCATATGTGTGGAGAAGATTAGCATTTGAGAGGGGTAGAAAGTACAAGTTCTGTGTAAGGCAAATAAACTTTGAGCTGGGAATCTAAATGGGCTGAGGGTCTCAACTGAGTTTTTAAAAAAAAACATCACACTTTCTTAGCCTCCAGTTAAGGCTGAGTAATGTACCATCTGCTCCCTGCTTGGCACTCAAGCAAGGAAAGATAAAAGGAAGGCTCATACAAGTAGAGCGACCAGCTCTTAGGAGCTTGCCTACAAAAAGCATTGACTTTGATGGGCTTGTTTTTCACTTCTGCTCTTCAGCACCATCCCTTCGGCACAAGACTGCAGGTTATGCCTGACAGAGGAGGTGCAGACTGACACCAGCTCTTTCAGATCTGAAATCCAGGGGATCTCATTTTAGTCAATGTATTTATCAGGGACCATGCATTGGGTCCAAGTCACTTTGCCTGGTTATTTAAAACTATGCAGCCTGTGTACTTCAGTGGGGTACCTGAGCTACCACTAAACAACCAACCTTTGGACTTAGGAAATGAAATTTGTTCTTTTTATGACATTGCAACGTCACCCAAGGGCAGAGGTGATGCTGAGCCTTGGCCTGATCAGCATATTTGACTCAACTACAGTCTTATTTCTCAGTTGTCCGCGAGATGGTATTTTTCACTGAATGGCAGTGAAGAGCAAAGGGCCATTACCAGATCTTGTGCAAAGCCCTGAGAGCACCTGAAGGTACTGAAACAGCTTGTTACTTTGGGAGGTATGAGCTGCACACCAGAAACCAGCAAAACATTTTCAGGTAACCAGATTGTCTCTGCGTAAAATGTGCCACTATGCTCAGATCAGCTGATTCTTGTCCAGCAAGACAAGCCATCATTCAAAATCAGGGTGGCAAACACCTCTTGCAGCTCCTCCAAGGCACGAAGGGCAATATTGTACCAGCTATTTGTGGGCACACAGGGAGGAGACCTGGGTACAAGTGGCCTGCTGTTTTAGCCCCAAGAAACAAGAGAACTGATTTATTAATGGACTGTTCCCCTGCACAATTTTAAGTTTTATTCCCTTTCTATTTTCAGAGGCAAACCCGCTGAATATTGCAGTGAGAAACTGTAGTGGGTTAAAGCCTACTTCAGCAAAAGTGAATCAACATTACATGCAATGACATATAAATGTAGTTATTTATAAATTGGGACATGCGATGTTAAATGCATTACTAGATTTCTTCCTCTGCCCAGAAAACATAAAGAGAAAGATGACTAGGCTAACTAAGCATAAAGACTTGTAGCCACAGCATAAAGGGAACCTCAGATGGGCCACAGGGAGCATTCTGTGTAAAATACAGTGCCTGGCCTTGCTGGAAAGGAACCCATATGGGCTGTGTTTCCAGTGGCTGGGAGGAAAAGCTGCCATGAAATGAAGCTATCATTCATATTCTGTGACAGTACAGTACTTGCAAGTAAGAACTTGACAAAATGACTTTCTAGAATGTTTAAGTACCATCAATCTGAGACAGCCAAAACCCAGCCTAACCTGCTTTTTCTTCCAAATGAAATAAAATTGTTCAGAACTTCATCCTCAACCTTGGTAGATGTTAATGTCAACCAGTCATCGTTGCAATATGTCACTGGCTAGTGAACAGAATACTGATGTGAGGGTATGGTAGCTGACTTTCCTCTAATGTTTGAACATTATGGGAAAATATAAAAATTACTAGAGTAGAGCAAAGTGCATTAATGTAAGTAATTTGTTGCTCAAAAGAAAAACCTCTTAAAGTGCTGTGTTCAAGCCATCAGGGTTCATTTGGCCTTATTCAACCAGCACTGAAATGATTGCTTTTCCACAACAAATATAAACAGGAGAAAAATGAAAAATTTAATTCTGCAAAGCAACTAAAGTAATGTTTTCTTTTTATGCCTATTTTGCATTTTTATAGCTGCATTTTGGAGATACTAATATGTTGTAATGTTTTTCTATTGTTTTTAAGATTTATACAAAACCTATGTGTTAATTGTGAATATAACCTACTTTTACCATCTGTTATCTCAAAACGTTCTGCAAACATACTAAACCAGAGACATAGCAACAATTTTACTTCTTCCTCCCTTCACCTCGGGGAGGAACAGGAGACAGTATTCATATAATACAGCGTGAACTACTAATGCCCAAACAACTCCAAGCAGAAGTGAAGGATATCGCATTCAGTTGAAACAGCTGGAAAGATTTAGGGGCAATGTAGTTCTAAATTTGTTTCTGACTTTGTCACTATGGATATCATCCTTGCTGTGGGAGAAATTGCTTTTCAAAGGTATACATCTCACTGAAGGCTAATAGATGCCTTCCTCCCCTCTTTGAAAGTAGAATGTCTTCCTTGACCTACTAATTTTGACAAGATAAATGAGCTGGGAGCAGCACTATAATCTGTCACTGTGATGGCATTTGTTTTGGTGTAGTTTAGTAGGTATTTTCTTTGTGGTTTTAGCTTCCACAAGCTACTGTCATGCAGGCTGGTGGCACTTCTCCATGGTACATGTAAGAATGACTCACCTATGACCTGCATCTCGTAACTCCCAGGCAAGGAGTAAATTGCTGAGTAAGAGACACCACACACACGAGATCTAGAGTGTGTGGGAGGATAAGTGGGAGATGAACACAGCCATTGTGGAGGTAGAGTGACAATGGGAAAACATCAGGAACAGAACTTTTCTGTCTAAAGGTTTTTTGTTTTTTTTTTTGTTTGAGGTAGAACTGCCATACACCTTGTTTCCTATGTCAGCTTACACACGTTCGATGAAGTGAAAATGAAGGTAGTGCTCTTGTGTGCCTACTAGATCCTCTCTTAACTGAAGCCTACTGTTCTACTTGCATCCAATGCTGCTGATGGCTTATGTCTGAACTATCAGCAAAAGAAAGCTGGTTTCACTGTTAATGGACAAGAGAGGTTTGTCTGTCTCATTTTCTGAGCATTGCCTAGGTGCTAAGTCAGAAGAAAAAGCTCAGCCTAGGGATATGCTTATTTAATTTCCTGCAGTACTTATGTTTTCTTTATAGGCTGCCCTTCTAAGATTCTGCCAAGTCTAGTCTTGCTGTGCTTACCCTCTCTGCCAAGATATTAGGTCACAGGAGGTTAGACCTGAAATTTGTGACTAGGTTGTCCTTTTGTATCAAAATATTGTAAATAATTGCTTGGTAGTTTATCAAGAACGTGTGTTTTTTTCATCAGATAAAGTTAACCATAAACAACTATTCATTATCTCAAGTGTAAAAATGGCACAACATTTTATTACTTAAGTACAATAAAACCTCAATGCCTTTTTAATTTCCAAATTATGTGAACAATGAACGATATATTAAAGCTTTGAATTCTTTCAGTAGTCTGAAGCTTTTCCAGAAATGCCTTTTGTATCTTCCTAGGGAAGTATCTCTTCCTTTGTATTTTCCTGGGGAATCAAAGAGTTTTTGATTAAAAAAAAAATATGATTATCTAGTTTTCTTTTTTGCTACTTTTTGTCTGAAATTATGTATTGCCAGAAGGTGGCAAACAGTTCTTGCAGATGCTCCTAATAATGAAAATGGGACGAATTGTCCCCTGGTGAGTATTCACTAATGTTGGCAGTGTTAAACCAGAAATGCATTTGGCTCTTTCTCATTATAATTTGATATGTCTATGATGTTCCTGATTGCATTCGTCTCCTGCAGCTTGTCTTTAATGGTCTCTAAGAAGTGAGATTTTGGAATATTTAAAGAATCTTTACTCTTCTATCCTGGAGCTTCCACAACCCAGGCATACAGCACCCTTTGTCCTGAAATGAATGATTCGCTGAGGTTTTGATGGTTACGAAAGCTCTTGGTACCTTCTGTCCAGCTGTCAGCCTCGTGCAAACATGACATAATATTGTCACCTTTCCCCCAGCCTCCCCTGGAAAGTGGGTGGCAATGGGCTCTTCCCCCATCTTACAGGCTGCCTATACTTCTGGCTTGGACTTCTTGGTAATTTTCAGTAGTGCTATGGAAATGTTTTCTCACAAATTACACTTTGCTTAAAATTTGCTTGCCTCCCCTTCCACTGCTCTTATCCATGGTCAGATCTCTCAATGTCAATAGATCTGGAAACAAACATCAGTGGATTTAGGTGCCTTCTGCTGCAATCTAGTGCTTTGTTTCATTAGTCATCATGGGTACATCCATTAACACTGCCCTTACCCTTTTTTTAAGCTATGTTGGGAGTATGCTATGGGTGCAAAATGTGATTCCATGCACAGAAATGAGATTTATGTCGTATACATTTAAAAAAATAAATCCAAGTTATACTCAAGTTATTTTAGTACACAAACTACTTTTGCCTTTCCTAAACACGCAGTTAAGTGATCTGTTTGGCACTGTGAAGTCTCACTTGCGAGGCAATAAAAACCTAATTTCTTGCTATCTTAATGTAACCACATCCATTATACTGCTTGCCTGTTTGTACTCAGTCTCTTTATAGTAGCTTGTAAATGTAACTTTGCTTAAAGGTGGAATTTTTCTGCTTTCTAGGAATTGTTTTTTTTGGCTTTGCACATTTGTTTTTGCAAAGGTTGATGATGATTTGGTCTGATCAATAGGAGTGAGTTTGCAAAGTCATAAAAGGCAACAGGAAAACAAATGTGCATCTGAGTTCCTGCAGCTTTTCACTTCTGCATTTTGTGTTTAACATTTTCAGAAATGTAGAGTGATTCATCAAGAAAGACTGCTGTTTGGAGTATGAAACAATGCCAGGTGTAGTTGCTCTGTCATTTGGTCTATTTGTCACTGGTCTAATATTAGAAGAGGGGGGCACTACTACTACTGGGAGCTATTGCTAGCAAGAAATTAAGAGATATGACTGGAAATATAGGGTGAGGAGTTTTTTCACCTTCTCTGTAAGCTTCAAATATTTAATTTTACATCCAGAAAATTCAGAAAATTCAGTCATTGACCTACTCCAGCACTGGGAAGCACAGCTCTACTTCCTCCTTTATTCAGTTCCCAGTGCCATTGATACTCTGATGCCCTACTTCTTTTCATGTTACTAATCATTACTGATGAACAGCAATTTAGTTCCTTTGGGTTCATTATAGCCATCTTCCATTATACACTTTACCTTGACATTAAATGGAAGATTCCCCAAATACTTTTACAGCAGAGATAGTGTTTATAGAGTCCTTGTAAGGGCTGTCTGATGAGAGTTTGAATGGTTGCATTTCAGGTAAAATTCACTTTCATCACCATTTCTGTACTCAGCATGGAGGTTTGTTAGAAAAAGTGCTTTCATGTTCAGAGATCTAATTTGAGAAGTATTGAAACACACTTCAGAGAGAGCAGATTGTCAGTTATGCTTGCAAGACCAAATCTGCAGAAGCTCAGGAGATGATATTGCTTGCATTTGGAGCTATGGGAACGGAGAGAATGGGAATATTTAAACTTGA
>JASSUY010014409.1:0-13639 GCA_032466535.1 Forpus xanthops | reverse complement strand
GGGGGGGGGGGGGGGGGGGCGGGGGGGGGGCCGGAGGCGGGGCATCCCGTGCAGTGCCGTGCCGGGCCGAGCGGAGCCGAGCCGAGCGGCTGCGCGGGCAGGCGGCGAAGGCGGCAGTCGGTTCGAGCGGAGCCGGTGCTGTCCGCTGAGCTGCGGGTGCTGAAGGGCGGGCGACCCGCGCCGCCTCCCCCCGGGGCCGGGGGTTCCGATCGCCGCCGGTCTCGGCCGGAAGCGGCGCCGGGAACTGCTGCTTCGAGTTTTCTCCGGACTAGAAGGGTCCCTGCCGGATCCGATCTTGGCTTTGTGAAACGGAGGAGCGTTCCTTATTCCGCGATCCTTGCACGGGGACTCGGCGGGGTTTGTTTTAATTCCTTGTGGACTTCAGTGAGTCTTGGGTAAGGTAAGCAGGGATATATATGTATGTTATATAGCTGATATCTTCATATAAGTGGTGGTGGGGTGGCAAAGGGATGGAGGAGCTGGCAATTAAAGGTAGAGCAAAGTTGGGAGCTAGTTAGTCTTTAGGTCAGCGGAGGGGCAACGTTTGGAAAGGAGGTGTGCAGTTTTTTGGTGAAAAGAGCTCTGTAAACAAAAGACAATCATAAATGAGAAGTTAGAGGCTTATTTTTCTTCAAAACTTGCTGTTGGGATAATGTTTAAATGTTTGAAAATATTCTATTTCAGAAACCTCGTGTATTATAGAAAGGTATCAGGGGACATTGTAGAAGCTGCTTTGTATTAACACCAGCTTTAGGGAGCACGACAAGCTCTAGCTGATTCTGTCTGGGAGAAAGAGGGATATGTAAGGTCATTCGGGGAAGTAGAGAGCAAAGTAGGAATTAAGGAGGATTTAAAAACAGCCTCATGTTGCTCTGCATTCACGTGTGTGTGACAGAAGGACAGTGACGCCTTGTTACTCGATGCACAACTTAATGGTGTAACACTGTGAACTTGTGAAACAACACCTTTGTGTTGTGACCTTTTGTCAGGCCTTCCTCCAGGCCACAGCTAGGTGTAACTTTGAATCCCTGATTTAATAGTAACACATTATGTTGCATTACAGGACTGCTGTGGTAGGGGATTGAATGGAACTGGGAAGTGTGGGCAGATAAAATGTCTTGCTATTTCAGCGGTGTTTAGCCTTTCGCAAGCTTGGTAGGGCACTCTGCTTCACAGAGCGGTATTCTACCGCTCCTGTGAGTTAAGAGTTCTGCACACGCAGAGCTGAGTGCTACGCAGGGATTTCTGTACATGCAGCGCTGAGTGCCACACAAGGATTTCTACATATACAGGGCAGAGCACCACACAGGGATTTCTGCACACACAGAGCACTACACAGGGATTTTCCCCACATGGAGATTAAGGCTGATTCCAGAAGAAATGGGCTGCTGCTGCTGTTTGTAGCCTGTGCTACTGAGATAGCTGAACACAACAGGCAGGTGAATGAGGTCCCCACCCTGTATTTTTTAGCGTTATGTAGCGCTTCATACTCTTGTGACTGTGATGAGTGTTGTTTGGAACTGAGATCTAATCCACAATTGTTTCATTACGTAGTTTTCCTGCACAAGTGCTAGTATGTCTAAACTGTGAGTGTGTGGTAACTTGCTGATGAGATGAAGCTGATGAAAGGAGGCTTGCTTCATATCATATAGTATTATTCTGTACTTCTGCATCATTTATTTAAAATTAAGATGGGTTGTTTTTACTGAATATTTTCATCAGCTAGACTATAAAGGTAATTATTGGGCAGCAGCACAGAACTACTGAAGATTAGTTCTCAGATTGAGGAGAAAGTAGTTCAAATTGCCAAAGCTTTAATTAAGTTTAGGTGGAATTAGGAAATTCATATCTTTTACTGTATCCTCCACTCTCTGTGCCCTCCACCCCCACCCCATTACAGCTGTTTCTGTAAAGCAGCTGTTGCCTTCCTTTCTGAAATGGTAAGGAAAGTTTATTACCCAGCACTGGCGCTGATTGCAAGCCTTCATTGCTAGTCTACCCATCAACTAGGACAGCTCTTATCAGCTGTCATTGACATGAATATTAATTTGCTTTGACGCATTTAGATATAAATTTTAATAATTATACTTTCTGAAGTAGGAAGATTCAGGATGCTTGCTTTCTAAAGCTACATTACAAAAATATTTGGGAAAAGTTAATTTTAAAGCAAGTGGTGCAAACAGGAAAAATTCCAAAACAAACCCCAAACCAAAAAAAAAAAAAAAAAGAACCCAAACAAACCCAACCCATTAATTATATGGCCAAACTTTTGATGTTTATGTGTAAATGTACAGGGCCTGATTTGCAAGCCCTTGTTCACTTCAGTAGCCTTTATTCATACACAGAGTCATGTTAACTGCAAAAGGACTATATCCATCATTATATGAGTAAAAGTCATTGATCTGGCTGAGATCAGTCATTTTACTAGCATCAGTCAGATGACAAACTTTGATACTGAGACATTAATTCTTCACTTTTAAATTTATGTTTTTTATCTGCTTGTATTTTCTATGTAATGTTTTGCCTTCATTTGTATAGGTCTCCTTTATTTTGGATCACATTTAAAAAAATGGAGATCAGCACACAAAGATATGCATGTGAGGCCATACATTTACAATTATTTATCAACATGCATACAACCTGTCAGATATCCTAAGCTTACATTTGATAGTGTATCATTTGACTATTTATTGGGCTTTCTTTGGCAGTAAATAGGACTCAGTAAAACTTAAATAATATGGTTGTTCAGATCTAGGTGTGTTCTAGATCTATCTAATCATGATGGTTTGTCATGCAGATATTTTTATGTGTGAGTTTATCCAATGATCCTCAGTAATTGTTTTAAAACCCACAGATATTAAACTATAGAAAAAAAAACCTTACAATCACATAATGAAGTCTCTAATAAATACCAAACTTCCACCTCCCTCCCTCCTGTCCTTCCCCTTGGGAGAGATGCACACAGTTCCAAACAGGTTTTTTAGATAACTTTTTAGAAAATGAATGTAAATTTTGTGTCACTCTTCTCATGCTCTTAAGAGACTAAAAATAATAATGAAAGCAAGCCTGTGCTTGGTTTTGTTAGTTTCAAGCCTAAGTAAAAAGGTGAAGATCCAATACCAATAGTTCTGCTTTTTAACAATTCTGAACTTGGCTTAGAAATTTTAAAGAGAAGAGGTCAAATGAAATTTAGATAGCCAATTCTGAGTATTTTTCTCTAGACTGGCAAATAGTATGAGATAATTCAGGACATTAAATATCACAGGAGTGAATCATGGGCTCAAGGGGGAGTAATGAAGCAAATGCCACTTTGTTCCTTGGTTTCTCTAAGCCAAAGGAGGAAAATAATTGTTAATTATCCAGTGTAGCTTGGCCTATTGTGCTACTTAATTTTAAAGCAAATCTCTTTAACCCTGTTTTATAATTCAAGCATTTTTTTTTCTTTTTCTTTTCTCTTTTTTAATCATAAGAAACAGTTGTGAACAAACAAAAAGGCCAAGAACTTTTTTTCATAAGGTATTATACATATTTAAAACTGCACTTTTCCTTGCCGCTTGGTAGACAGAAAAGACAAAGAATACCCTTTCAAGTTATTACAAGAACAGTAAGTTGAAACTTTATAGTAAAGAGATATTGAGAAAGCTGTGGGTTGAATAAGAGTTGTTGTTGACCAGTACCTTTGAAAACAGTGCTATATGAAACTCCATCTAATACCAATATCAAAGATTAGTAGTGCCCAGGGAAGTAATCAAGAACAATCAAACCCATAGGCTAACTTTCTTTTGTGCTCTTTTACAATTCCTTTATTATTATTTTTTTTTTAGGTTAATTGAGCAACCTACAGTTACAAAGTCTTGTCTCCTAGTAGGCAGGTTGTGGTCCTTTCCAGTACTCACATTTATTAACAGACATGTCTTCATTCGATAAAGAAATTTCTGCACAGTTTGCATGGCAGAAGAACTGCACAATTTCTCCTAATTTTCATTTCCTCCTAGTCAGTGGTACTTCTGGTGGTTATGGACTGAATATATGGGACAAGAAGTGTAATGAAATAAGGTACAATTGAACAAGACTGTTATGGTCTAGCCAGCCATGATTTCTTAATAACTGGATATGTCAGTGACTTGAAAATATGTATTTGTGATCTAATTGATAACAAAGTTTATGCAGGTATTTACTCTTACTACCCTAGAAATGATCATAGTAAGTCTATTCAACTAATCACTCTTTCTACCATACACTAGAAGCTTAGAGGTGAATTATTTGCCTGCAAGTTGTGCAAATCTTAAGAGAAGGAGAACTTCTAAAGAGTTAAATGAGGGGAGAGTTGGCAGTGCTTGCACTGATTGCTTGAAGTAGGTTGAAGTTCAGGGTTTATTTGCATTTGAATTGAGATTGGTGTCCAGCAGTGCTTTTCAGCACAGGCTTCAGAAAGACATTTTTGTATAATAAAGTACTTGAAAATGTTAGTTGGAAGATGAACGATATTTAAAATGCTTCTTTCTTTTCCTGGCAGAGTGAGCTTTTTTCTCATTTTCCTAAGTGAGGCTTATTGTAATTCTGAAATATTTTTATCAGTGAATGGGTGTTCTTGTGTTAAAAGCCACTATAATTTTTAAACCAGCATATTAAAAAGTTTCTGAAATAATTTTTGGTTTCTTCATAAAGAAGTTCTTAATACCTCTAAAAAGGAATAAAACAATCTTAAACTAGCTCATAGCATTAATCAGATAAAAAGTTATTCCTTACTAAAAGTGCTCTTTCGTTAAATGATAGGAACTTCTAGATTATTACTTTGCATTCTTTTGCTTCCATAAAACCTAAAATATTTTAGGTGTTTTCTGCATTGTAGCTCTGAACTGTATTTATTTTCATTAATGCAAATTATTATACTTTTAATCACTTGTCAAGAAAATAATGAGTGATGAAACAAAACGTAGAAAATTTTATTCTTTCATGACAGGTACTAGAAATAAATTTTCAAAAAGCTTGCAAATGATGAGATGCTTCAAATTTGAAGATTTCAAGTTGTGTAACTTTAATATTTTCTTTCATAAACTTTATCTAAAACAGCACTATAGTAATATGTTCGTTATGGGTTTTTTTTAAACTTTGTGAGCCATAATTTTTATGAAAGAAAGAAAAAAAACCACTCCACTTTCACAGCACTGTGGCTGATCAATGAAGTCATGATTCATGTGGAAGAGCAGTAAAAAAAAAAAAAAAAAAAAACGTCTTTTGTTTCTGTAGAGACTGAATATATTACTATCAATATTACGATTCTATATAAGGAAGCTGTGAATGCTCCATCCCTGGCAGTGTTCAAGACCAGGCTGGACAGAGCCTTGGGTGACATGATTTAGTGGCAGGCGTTCCTGCCCGTGGCAGGGGTGTTGGAACTAGATGATCTTTAGATTCTTTCCAACCCTAACTATTCTATGATTCTATGATGCTTTTTCATGAAGACTGTATTTGCTGACAGTTTATGGCCTTTTAGTGATAACAGGAAACTGAATCAACAGAAGCATTGGATACATGAAAATGCTGTGATATCTAAGATTTCTTTAGGAAAAAAGTTAAATAAACTGCAAAAAAGTGAGAAAAATATCTATAAAATTTATTCCTTATCCAGTCTGAACCAGCCCATTTCAGTATATACCCAATGCCTTTTTGCTGAACTTGCTCCAGTTTATCCAAAGTTTTCTTGCACTGACGCTTGAAACAAGACATAGTACTATAGATGTGGTCTGACTAAGGTGTTGACGACCAGTCTTCAAAAAAAAGTTTCAATATGTATCTGCATATAGAAACAAAATATAAATAATTGAAGAAGGAAAGTAAATTAGATTAGGAAAAGTCTCTGTAAGTTGCCTCAAAAGGATTTATTTTTTTTCCAGGGAAGCACAGCACTATGGCCTGTAGTCAAGACCAGCATAAAAATGCCTATGTTGGCCATCATTCCTAGGGTGTATCTGTTCCCTACATGAACTCTAGATGAGAATGCACCAATTACAGCTATATAAAAGATTATATTCTCTACATGGAAAAGCTATAAAATCTATGTTTTCTTTTAAGAAACTGGCACCATCAGATTTTTTTAAGCAAGATTCAAACATATGTAGTATATAAACAGAAAAGACTAGTATCTGCTTTCTGAGAACACTCTAGTGTAAAAGAAAGCTAAATGCAAAAGTGAATCACCAGCTCACAAATAACTGTATTTTAGATTTTCAGCAGTCCATCTTTCTATTAATACAGCAGAAAACAAATTATTGTACTGATTTAAAAAAAAAAAAAAACAAACACAAAGGTGTTTTCTACATTGGCATTTTGCTTTCATGAGAAGAATTATTTTGGTGCATCACCATTTCCAGCAGTGTCTCATTTTTACCTTCTAAAGGTCTGGATTGAGTCTTAATACAACAAAAGCAGAAGCCTTTGTAAGACTTAAAGGTTGTACAATATCTTGAAGACTATTCACTTTTTATGGAAGATAAAAGGAAAACTAGGGAAAATGTAGGCCTGCTACTGGACGGAGCAGGAACGCTGGTGACATATGACAATGAGAAGGTAGAGATACTCAATATCTACTTCACTTCAGTCTTCAGTGTCAAGGCAAGCCCTCAGGAATCCCTCACCTAGGAGACCAGGGAGAAGGTCTGGAGAAAGGTTGTCTTTCACTTTGTTGAGGATGATTAAGTCATATGATGATTTAGAAATGGGAAAATGAGATAACTGAGACAAACTTGATGTCTACATACATGGCCCTGACGCACCTACAAGTGCTGAGGGAGCTGGCAGACCTTGTTGCTAGGCCACTCTTGATCATCTTTGAAAGGTCATGGCAATAAGGATTGGTGCCTGAGGACTAGAAGAAAACAACTGTCATCCCAGGCTTCAGAAATGGCAAGGAGGATCCTGAGAACTACAAGGCCTGTCAACCTCACCTCAATCTGTAGAAAGGTGATGGAACGTCTCATCCTGGATGCTATCTTTAACCATGGAGAAGGCCAGAAGGTGATCAGGTGTAGTTAGCATGGATTCATGAAAGCGAAATCACACTTAACCAATCTGATTGTCTTTTACAGTGGGATAGCTGACTGGACAGATGAGGGGTAGTATCACAGGGAGGTTAGTCTGAATGACCCCCAATGGTCCCTTCCAAACTCAACCATTCTGTGATTCTGTGATTTGGTTGTTAAACCTGTAGAATGAAAACTAAGACCAAGTACCTTCAGTAAAGGCAGATTTCTTCAGTGTTGACAGATATTCCTCAAGTTTGAGAGGTGAATGCTCAGAAAATGGTCAGAAAATCAGTGTCATTTCCAAGTGTTTGCTCAGTAAGCCCTACAGTATTCACAGGAGTACAAAAACTGATATTAAAATGTAACATCTTATTTTAACACTGAGTCCTTCTTTTCTTCTTCACTTTGTTTAAAGATAGAAGCAAGTTCAGCTTATCATCTGTTTTAGCAGTGGAAAGGCCACAGGGAAAGAAGAGAGGCTCTTCCTGACAGTATTTTTGGCTTGTCCTTGTAAAATGGAATTAAGTCACATAGGCCCTCCCACTCCTTGCAGCAGCCAAGGTTAGCCATAACCTCATCTTCAGTGAGAAATCGATGTTTTTAATCTTGAGTGCTCATTTTCAAATTGAAATACAGTTCATCACATTGCTGTTCTTCCATATTATCAAGTCCTCTGACAGAGATAAGTCTAATTTAAAATGAACCACAAGACACAGCATCAAGTTATGGTAGTTTGAAGGCTGATCATATTTTGCATTTATTTCCTGTGCCTTTTAAGGTGAATGAATCTCAGCTAGTATAATGCAGAGTTAAAGTAGTGATTTTAAATTTGTTGGTTCTGTAACATACATGTTATTCTTGTCTCTTCCATTATACTCCTTTTTTATTCTTAGGTAATTCAGAAACCCAACAATAATTAGTACTGGTAGTATTTCCACATGAATATTATATTTCTATTTTAGATTTTATGACTTTTGCCCCAGGCTGTTTTTAATAAACAGCAATAGTCTGTAAAAAATGTTCTACACATTGATGCATGGGCTGATTTAATTCTTTCCCTGGGACACTGAAAGAAAAGCATAATTAACATCACCCCTGAGATTTAACTTTTGTATTATGCTAATTGTTCCTTGAACTGGAAACAGTTTTTCAAGTGAATTTAAACTGTGTTGCTTAGCTATAATTACATTTTAGTCTACTGTCTAATAATAGGCTTATTCTCTTTTATGTTTAGAGAATTATTGTCACAAAAATATTTGAACAGTCTACATTTGTATGTTCTTGTTGCAGTCAGTGGAGTGGGGGGAGGTTAGCTGTACCTTGGGTGTTTCATTTGAAGCATTAGTAGAGTGCTTTAGGCATTAGATATTAAAATTTGTGTCCCTTATGGACCAAAAATCTAATGTTTTAATATATTTATGTCCTTTATATCTTTTCAGAATGATAGTCATGTTCATCCAATGCTTTTAAGTTCCCAGTAATTTCTTCCATGATAAAAAACTTTTAAAAAATTACTTCCATGCTTGTCTTTGTAGAAATTGATGTGGTATGTATATGAAAAGTTAATAAAGCTATGCTGAATATTTGATTTATATTTCCAGAAATCAATATAAAAATATAACATCCTCAATATTATAATTTCTGAGTTAAAACAGCTTTCATATTAACAAGGAGATATAAATGAAAGTTTGTTATATATTTTGCTGATTATAATAGGAGTGGTTTTATGAAATTGTGCTAGATCTGACTTCTCCATGAACTGTGTGAAGTCATATGGCAAAGAATGTTGGGTTTACCATTGTCTGCTTTCCTTGTGAGAGACAAAAGGTCCAAATTCAGTGAGTTAGTCTTGCATTTTTTATAAGCAGTGTATTTGTTCCAGTAAATGCTGGAAGAAAACTTTAAAACCTGTTCATGAAACTCTGAATGCTGAAAATGTAAGCAGAGAGCCTTATACCTTTGTTATTCTTTCTAATAAAGAAAGTGAACAGTAGATCGTATGCTTGCATAGAAATTTTGAATTCTAGAAATTTGCCTTATTGAAGTATTAAATTGGGGCTCTTTCAAAAAAGTTACAATGTTACGTATAAGATACTGCAAAAAGGATGCCATGGCAGATTGATTTATATCCGTTAATATCCCTGTAAGACCCAGTTCAGCGTCTTTATTGCTGTCACTCTTGTCAGTGAATATTTACGGACAAGCAGCTTCTCAGCATACTGTTTGCTCTGCATATAGATTAGGTTTGTAAGCCAATAACCACTGAAGTTTCCACTGTTCTTGGCTAGTGTCACATTTCTCCAACAATTGCATCAGAATTACTGGTGAGATAGATGTAATGCATAACTAGCTTCCTTCTATTTATGGTATTTGTGTCCAGCAGTAATTATGCACTTCAGTTTTTCCGTGTAATCTTTGTAAAATACTTAGGCAGAGGGCGGAAGCCTTTCACATAACTCACTAGAAAAACCGTTCCCCTTTGCTGGATATCATAGCATCTTCTAAGAGTAAAAACATTGATGAAATAATCCTAAACTAGAAAAAGCACTACTCATGACTCACCAAAAGAAAGTGAAATAATGAGGTAGCTATTTCCTTTAAAGACACGAAGAAGGGAAGTCCACCATAGCCGAACTTGTGACATTGTGGCTAATTGTCTTTCTCTCATTTTCTAGCTAAAAAAAAAAAAAAAAAGGAATTATTTGTGGAAAAGAAAAAAAAAAAAAAAAAAAAACACCCGAATTCTCTGTGCTCCCAGACTGAATGAAAACTGGTATGGTTACATTTACATTAATATTATCATAGCAGGTTTACATCAGTGAAAATATGAGGATAAATGAGACACCATATGTGCAGCTCCACACTTAATTACTACAAGAATGCTTCTGTAATGAAGATCATGGAATTGTTTTGGAATTTGCTTGCTTCTCTTTATCCTTGCATGCATGTTATTTCTGGCCATCTGCAGGAAATATTATGAAATTATAGTCAGTGGGCAATTCTAACAACAGAAGAATATTAATGGTAAAAATTCATGTTGCTAATGAAGGCTTCTAAATTACTGGATGCTTACCAAGGGTTATTATGACCCACAATTTCAGTCTTTTTTTTTCCTGTTATATAATGCAGTTAAAAAACAAACCCCCTAAAATCTAGAATGCTGCTTTAGAATGGATACAACGTCAAGCGAAGTTAATGTCACATACTGAATGCAAAACTTTGCACGTGTCATCTGCAGGATGAAAACCTATTACTTCTGTCTAGATGATTCAGTGTTCCAACAGCAGAAAAGCCTTCTGTGTTGCTGTGGGATTCAGGACAAGTTTGTAGTCACAACAGTAGAAAACAGACAGCCATGTACTAAGCTTGCTTAAACAACACTTCAGTTATATTTTAAGTATGTTGATTTAAAGTTTATTGTGCTTACTTTGACATTATAGGGGAAGTAAAACCATGAATCACAGAATAAGCCATGTATTTTCACATAGTAGCTAAACAGATAAGTCCTTACTGGACTCTGATACCTATCAGAAAAACAAAAACTAAAAGTATTAAACTATATTAATCCATTATTTTGCAGTAAGTCACTAAATGGAATTGGTGGAATGATTTAAAAATACTCTTCATCTTGCTGAAGTGAATATGATTTTCCTGTGCTGTGTAAAGGTATTGAGAAAGTATCATGCGCAGACCCTATAAATAGTATAATTACTTAAGTGTTTTACTTAGAGGCCAGTTTAGACATCCTTCCATTTGTCCAATCCTAAAAATGAAAATAAAGCTGCATTAAAATGCTAAAAAACATCAACATGTACTGGAATTGAGATTAGAAAATATTATCACAGCTTTCATAAAAATAAAAAAACTTTCTGTGATGGCAAAAATTACAAAGAGAAAGTATTATACCATAAAACGAGAAGTGAATTTTTAGAAGAGTATTAGTTCTGTTTTGAGGCTACTGCTATCCCTCTCATCCTGTTATACCTATTGATCATTATTTCATTTCCTTTTATTGACCATATACTGAGCAGTATTTCTGGCCAGAAATGAACCTTTTGCTCCACTGCCCTCCACCTCAACTAGTTATCAGTTGGAATACCATGGCCTAAGATCAATTTAAGCTCTCATAGAACAAGCCAGCCCTGTTCGATCTTAACATAAAACTGATTCGGAGTACTGTGTTACTATGGACATACAGCAGGCTCTAACAGTAATTGTCCAAGGTAAATTAGAACAGAACAGCACAGAACTATGATTTCAGTCACTGAGCTGCTGGTAACCACTCCCGTAACCCCCCAAGGCACAGTTTTGAGCTTTTCTGTCAAGGCTTCTGCTGGGATACTTTGTTCCTATGGCATAAATTCAAGTGGGTGATGAAAGTCTTATGGGAATGTTATTCTAGAAAGAGATTGCTGTAAAGCAAACAGTCTTATAGCTACATTTATCCTCTTAGGCATGTGTCTGATATCTTATATCGTATATCTGATATAGCTAAAAAAAAAAAAAAGAGCTGAAAAGGGCTGGCTTGCCTAGCTTTCTATAAAATGGTTATTCTGGAGTAGTTTTTAAATATCCTCTTCGTAGATTTTCACCTCCCTTGGGCTTTTAGGGTAGCCAAAACTGGGGTAAAATATAGACCTCAAAAAAGGTATTTTTGTGGGTGATGTTCAAAGAATTCAAGTAACTTTGAAAATAAAGGACGATTTTAGATTCTTTTAATGACACTACTCTCATTTTTCCCAATATATAATGTGTATTATCATATTGTGCGCTCAGAACTCTAGGGAACTCAGAGGCTGTAGTACTATTAGAGGCAATGCTATATCTAGCAGCACGACTAGGTTGTCGGTTGGGGCTGGCTTTAAGCATGGGAGGCTGCCTGAAACAGCCAACTACTGGGAGAGAGCAGCAGTGGCTCTGCTTCTGTTTTGTTTCCAAGCATTCCACTTGGAAATTGTGGCCACCGGCTGCAGTGCCAGCACTGAGTGTTGGTAATACTTTATTGAGAAATTAGGGAGTATGAGCAGTATGCACTGCTACAAGTGATATCCCCTCTCTTTCCTTAGCCTCTTCCCCTTCCTCCTCATCTCCTACCCAACTCCAAAAAAGGGAACAGTGAACCCAATTGTTCAGTATGCCTTTATCTTTCTTTGACACTCTCCTTCCTGCTGGAACTTTCTATTGCTTCAGGAGTCACACAGTCTCAGGCCTTATTTTTGGAGAAGGCAAAGAGAAAAGTCTTGACCTGGGCTTGTCATCAGGTGTGAATTGTGATGATCTATGCACTGTATTGCTCTGAAGGACATAAATTGTTATTCCCTGTCTTCACTAACATTTGTTAATGTTAAGTAACAAACAGATTTTGCACATTAATTCAGTTTGCTTAAGATGCTGAAGATGAGAAAGAGAGGTGGATTTTTCACTCTTATCCATTGGCAGGGTAATCCTGCTTTTCCACCATGGGCCAAAATGGGAGAGTTCGAGAATACTAGAATGATTATTTGAAACTTATTAATATGAATGCGATTAATTAAAGAAAACAGCAGAGTCTTTCTTTCATCTGAATAGCCTCCATTGTGGCTCTTTTCTCTGTTTAGTAGTCACATAAGAGCTGCAAGACTATAAATGTAATAGTTCGCATTATATGTTGCTGAACAAGACAAAACCCTTTTTTTCTGCATATATAATCTGCAAAATAACTTTCAAAAACCTCTTCTGCTGTTTTGATTAATCATTGGGGGTTTGCAGAAAATCTCATCTGGGTAACAAGAAGTATTTGAAATTGCTGAAGTGTAGGCATTCCCAGAACTTCAAAATACAGAGGTAAGAGGAGCTTTCAATTTTAATTGTGTAGAGATGATTACCTGAGTCAGCACTGAGGGTACATTCACACAAACAGTAATTAATTCATCAATAAAGGGCCTGTGTGTAGCTGCAGTACGTGGACATTTGCCACCAGTTATCTGATCGGCATCTGTGGCTTATGATGTTCAGACATGTCTCCATGCTCCTTGTCATAGGGAGTTGAGCTTCACAGAGGTGTCCTGGACAATCCCAGTGTCTATGTGATTATTCAGAATTAGGAACATTGTCAGGGTGAGATGAAAAATGAAGAACAATCTCACCTCTCAGGAAGATAAGGTGATTACTTCGGAGATTGTAGTTTCAGAGTGATAACTTGCCTATACCTACAGTTCATACAAGATGTATTGTGGAGTATCTGGTGATGGTCATACCTAAGCCATCTGAGCTTTCATTTCTTGTTGAAATGTATTTTTTTTTTCTGTTAAGAGGCTCCTGTTAGTGTTTTCTGCCATCATAAATGGTCAGAACATTAGTTCCAGTAAATTTTACGTTTTATTTTCCCTGTATTTCTATTGTATAAATAAAACTGAAGATGTTTACCAAATTTATTTTTATATTATACAGTGGTGGTAGAAGAGAGTCTAAAACTCATTCCTTTCCCATAGTGACCATTTCATCACCTGTCATGGGTTCAGCAGCAGCAGTCGTTCTTCCCCTTTAAGTAGTAGCTGATACAGCACTGTGTTTTGGATTTTCGGCTTGGGAACAGTGCTGATAACACCAGTGTTTATAGTTATGGCTTAGAATGT
>JASSUY010014407.1:44808-56506 GCA_032466535.1 Forpus xanthops | reverse complement strand
TGTTCTTATCTCAACCTGTGGGAGTTGCATTCTTTTGATTCTCCTTCCCATTTCCCCGGGACTGTGGAAGAAAGAGGAGGGAGTGAGCAGAACTGTTTGAGGGGACTCAAACCATGTCACCAGTACAAGCCGGTACTCCCACCACCTCAAAGAGAGACAACAGTTTTTTTAAAGATAAACTTCTGCAGTTGATGATGTGTTTGTTAAATATTTGATCCATAGAAATATATTCCTTTTTTAAAAAAAGAAAAAAAAAAAAAAAAAAATCAAACAAACAAAAAGACAAAAAAAAGTGCAACCTAACGATTTGCATCTGTCTACAGCAACAAAATTCTGCATATGCCTTTGCAAGGATTTTTTTTCTCCTATGTTTAAGACACTTTACCAGCATGATGAGTATAGTCAACAGAATAATCATACAGTTAACAGAACCAAAAAAACTATAAATTAATCTGTGAGAAGAGACTCTTTGTTTACATAGCCTATAAGACTGTGATCAACAACATTGCCAGCTATTTTTAACATTCAAACAATATTTCTTTTATTGAGATAGGCCTGGAGTTAAATTCTAGTACCAGACATCTTCCTCCACATTCCACCATATTTTTGCAAGACAAGCTACAAGAATTAATGTTTATTCAAGACAGTAAGAGCTACTAGTTTAGAAACTAATAAAAACCATCTCAAAGAAAGCCCTTGCATTAGACCACAGTATAACATATAATTTCTTCCTCCATAAAATTACCCATTTAATTTAAAACAGAAAAAAAAAAAAAATCAGATTTACATATAAATTTTATGTGTGTTAAGGCTAAGACAGAAAATTTTCATGCAGTCATCTTGTTAATCCAATGTGTGCAATCATATCAGATACATCCTGCTTTGTTTGAGGGATGGCTATACCATACAACGCACAAAGCAGACAAGAATTTTCTAAAATCTTCACCACTTTTAATATAAAACTACAATAATGTGGCACATAAAACTCGCTAGATCTTTCCTGTTACATATTTAAAATAATAGCCCTGCATTTTCCAAGAGTAGTATCTCTTGAAAGGTACAACCTTAAAAATTACAAAGATACAACCTGAATACTTGTGTTTCACCATAGCTGTTGTCTCATCATAAAAATGGATTTTTACATTTAAAGGTGAAGTTTCAGTCCTCCTGAATTCACCATTTTGTCACCATTTTCCTGTAATTCATCAGAACCTCATCAAAAAGTCCAACTAAGGTCTAAAATTATTAGTAATGTCTTGGTTTGGAACAGATCCAACAGGTCTTTTTCTGTTATTTCTCAATCTTTGTTCTGTAACACTTGCATACATCCATTCTTCCTTAAAGCATGAAGTTTAAAAAATGCTTGATACAAACAATACTTTTTAGCAAGAATTCTACCTAAAGTGATAAAGATTTCTTTCTTTGAAAGTGAGACACAAATATAAGGAAATACTGTTCCAAAATTTCCTTTTATTCTCATTTCTGTTTTTAACTTGCACTGAAACTTTATTCTCCTTTAGTTAATTTGGTAACATTCAGTGTATTTACAGCACACATGTTAAAAAAAAAAATCCAAAAAACCTGTAAGAAACCCCAAATT
The DNA here is from genome assembly GCA_032466535.1 of Forpus xanthops. Taxonomy (NCBI): domain Eukaryota; kingdom Metazoa; phylum Chordata; class Aves; order Psittaciformes; family Psittacidae; genus Forpus; species Forpus xanthops. The sequence goes on along the minus strand of JASSUY010014407.1, from coordinate 54,906 downwards.
ACAATTTCTACAATGACAGTAATTCTTCATTAGGAAGAAACAGCAGTTACCTTGATGAAAGTTGAACTTTACTTGATCCAGGAATTTCTGGTACAGGTCGATGCCTTAAGATGAAAGATCGGCTTGCTCTTGGAAATACTTTCATACAGTTTTTCGTGTAAGAATCATACAAGTCATTGTCTATCATTTCTCCTTTAAACTTATAGAATGGAGAATCTGGATTACTATCAGATATACCACCCTCACCTGCAAACATCGAATGTTTGTTTTCATTGTATTTTGTCTCACATGAATGCACAAATAAAGGAGGATCGTGAATTGCCAAACAGCCAGCCAAGTGCTCACCAGCGTGGCATGCAGCAGATTCAAGTGATGTATCTGGCTGAGTATTTGTCTTAATACTACTTCCAGCTTGATTGACAGCTTTTAGTATGCTGTCTGAATTCTGATATAAACTAGGAAGATCCAAATTTTTAAAGCCATCATTGCTCGCCTCTGGCACGTATTGCTCTGCAAGTTCAAACTTTTTTTTATCATTGTCAGATTTATTAAGAAGTTGTTCTGACAATGTTGCAGGAATCAAGCTAGTCTCCTCTACATTTGTACAGCTTACTGGAGACTCCTGATCTGAGAATGAATATTGCTTCTCTTGTAAAACATTCAGGTCTCTGAATTTTAGATTTTCACAGAAAAGATCATTCTCTTGCATTCTTGAAAGAGCAGCATCTAATTGCTTAAGAATCCTTCTGCGGTGACCGGTAGGCAACACTCCCATTTGCTGAAGTACGCTGTTATTTATACCCAAACAATCAGTCACAATATTATAGCCATGTTTTTTAAAGTTTGGAAGATACTGCCCCAAGTTAATGTTGAGCAAGAACTCTTCAATGTCAGTGCCGCTGCATGCGGATGACATGACGGCAGCTTCATTCCGAGTATTGCCCCACACCGTCACTTAGAAATAGAGTCAGGATGTACACATATTCACTAGCAACAAAGCTCTCTAAATATGGTGTCAGCCAGCCAATGGAAAATATCTGCTTCTTCAAGACACTTCAGTTTTCTTCAGTCCAAGCTGATTCTTTTCCTTTTTAAAGACTTCAAACCTACGGAAAAGAAAAAGAGCATTAAAAAAAAAAATCACATCTGTATTCACATTAATCTCAGGTTAAATTCTGAGGGCTCCATGTCATTTGTACAGTGATATTTTTAAATTGCTTATATATGAAAATTTCAAGGAGGGCAAACAGCATAACCTCTCCATCCTTTTATCTTGGCCTGTATAAAGAGAACAGAGGAATGGAAGTTTTAACTCAGCATGCCATACAGTCTTAAAACATAATCCTAGAAGATGAACTGTTAAGAAATCAACTGCTTATCTGCACACATATTCTTATTACATGGTACTTGGATAGAAGGGGAAGAAAAAGTCATCCAAGACCAGCTCTGGAACCTAAAGCTTTCCTACTCCCACACTAGCACCAATTAACTACCAGGTAGGGCTTTCAACTTCCTTGTCTTCCAAGCCTTGAACTTTTTTAGCAAACGCACTTCCAAAGGGGAAAAGGAAAAATTACTGGCTAGAGCATTCTATGCGATCTGTGGGTTCAAACACTTTTCAACCAAGAATCAAACTGAACAAGTATCATAACCAATAAAATAGTTTACAAAGGTAGAATCACTTCTGAGCATGTTGGAGCATGGAGAGAGGAGTGCCTAAGTTATATAAGTAACTGGTCAAAAAGCTATGGCTGTGATCAAAATACATCCTGAAGATCAGGCCCTTCAAAGAACTGTCATGATGGAAAACAGGAAACAGGTAACTACTAGCTTTTCAGCTCTGTCAAGGAAGAAGCTTTCCTTTAGGCACAAACAGTAGCAGAGCCATAACCCCAAAGGCGAGTTCTGGCATCCTCACTATGGACATTTGGTATCTTAAAAGCCCATGACAGTTTTTCCTCAGTATTTGCCAAATCAGCTCTTACACTATTTAGATTCCACTTATTTTGAATTTTTCTCTTTCAGGGCCATATCCAAATTCACAATTTACAAAATCCAAAGCAGACAGCTACTATTCTGAAGGTGTTGGAGAGGACCTGAAATCATATCTCTCTACAGAAGGTTTAAGATCAGCAACAGTCAGCAAGCTTTTTCACCTCCCTCTACCTGTATAAAGAGTAAACTGGCCTTAGGGAAACCTGCTGACTGTAGCAGCTGTCATGGCATGCAGGTACTAGCCTTAAGCAGCCTGGAAAAGAAACGACAGCTTCAGTAGAACAGAGTAAGACTTAAGTAGCAATTAGAAAGAAGTCATTTGCCCAGAATATATCCATGGTAGTAGGCAATGATACCTCATTCATCAAAATATTTCCTGACAAAAAGTACACTACTTATGATCTAGAACTGAAGCTCAAAAGATTGCCTACTTTTCTATCGTATCAACTCCTCCAATAAAGGAGGAAACTTTTTTCTATAAGATTTACCCAACATCTTTTGAACTGATTATTCAGAAAATTATTAAATAAATCACTAGAAATCTTTTCCTGCAAAATTGTTAGATTTCTTTACTACTCCCACATTTTCAAAACTTTCAAAATAAAATAAAAACATAAAAAAAAAAAAATCCTAGGGAAAAATCAAACCTCTTTATACTTAAACAATGTATACATATATATATATATATATGTGACATAACAAAAAAAAAATTAACAAATCTGTATTTTTCTGGGAGACATAAAAATCAACACAACACGTTTACTATTTATGATATGTTCTTTAAAGTAAGACTTTGGATTAGTTTCATTTTGGGACAATATTTTTATTGGCTATGATCACTGTCCACAAGTCTGAGAATAAACTTACTATCCTGAATCTGAAATTCATACAATTAAAACTTTTTAGGCAGCCAACTCTTTAGGCCAATCAGATATAACCTCTGAAGAAAGAAGGTTTTTTAGGGAGTTAAACCTCATTAAAAGATTTCCAACTCATTTAAATACAAAAATCCTTAGATTAAGCTAAACTGATTAACAATCAGCTTCTAGATTTAAGTTTCTCCTTTCCCAAACTGTGTACTTATCTAAAGACTCCTCATTCCTTTAAAAATTTCAGACATCAGCATTCCCTCAAGCTTTTCACATTAGCCTCTACCTATAGAAGATAAAATCCAACTTTATGGCCTTCACCTATCTCTAAACCCTGAAAAATGTAACTATAAATACATAGCCTTTTAAGAAGCTGTGTATATATTCTGAATACAGAAACGAGTACAGGATTTACTAAAATGGTCAAAAAGTATCAGTCAAGTACATTTTCTGCCAGAGGATAGTCCTTAATGTACCCATTAATTAAAAAAAAAAAAAAAAAAAAATAAAAAATCCCACACAACAAAACCCACCATGATCAAGTATATAAACCCCCTACAATATCAGCGCATAAGTACTTTAGAGTTGCAATTGGTAATCTCAGCCATTTCCACCCTTCTTGGTAGCTCTGGGTTTCATAGTGGTGTTTGAGTATTTTTCCCCAAGATGTTAGATTTTTCAGACAGTACAATTTCCTCAATCCCTCCACCTTCAGCAGTAACAAAAGAGACACTTAGGAAAGTAGCTTTTAGGTATATTTTACAAATAAAAATATCTTTTTACATAAACATATATTTTTATACACACACACACTCTTTTCAGTATCTAAATACTGTTTTTTCTACATGCTTTGCCCACACCTTATTTTGGAACCCTTCCAATGTCTTTACTTCAGGTACTCAAACAGCTATGTATCATCAGGTATTTGGATCCTAACCTATCTTCACAGAAGGTCATGTTTCTCAGTTATTTTCAACCCATTTCAGCTATTTAGACCCTAACCTATCCACATAACGATGAATAGGATTTCATAGCACTGAACAAACATTGTTTCGAAATTTGCAAGAACCATTACTTTTTGTAGTGTATTTTATAAATGAAAGATAGCAGACTGCAAAAGGAAGAAACTGCTCACTGAGAAGACATTCTGATCGCAAAATGGCAGAACTGCTAGAAGCTGAAGCCCAAGCCATTTTCTGTTTCTGTACTCCTCTGTGGCAAAAGCTATCAATGCATCGATCAAGATTTATAAAGATGTGCTACAGATCTGGCCTAGCTACACAGGCACTTGAAACCAGCAAGTTCAGAGTCACATATATTTTGCGCATCTGAGCAAAGGGTTATACTAATGCTTGTTTTGGTTTGACTATTTGACTATTCAGGAGAAGACTCAATAACTAACAGCTAAACAAATCTACACACTCTTGAATGTTTGTATTGCAGACTACAAGATAAACATTGACTCATTTCCTACAATATTTTGTTCTTAATAAAGGCTTAAAAGTTAGTAAGTATATGGAAAAGCAGAAATCAAGGACTGCCTTATCCAATACATATTAATCTATTTCAACACAATTATTTTTTAAGTTTATATTAATCTCCACCATGGCTGTAATTGAGGAGTAAGTCATAACAAAACCTAAAGAATGTCTAAACAGAATTAGTATGTATGCTATCTACATATTTATATGCTTTCGTTCACTTTCACACCCATATCTGTACCACTTCAAGCTTAAATAAAAGTCTCCAACAGTAGCACACATGGTACGCCCTGTAAACAAAACCTTTTTCTCTCACCAGCAAGGCAGAATAGAATCTTCCTACAGTACCTGATAGAAATAAATAGCAAAAAAGAAAACTAAAAAAAAAAAAAAAAAAGAATTTGGTCTTCATAGACTGGGACTGGTTTTGGTTGGAAGAGACCTTAAGGATCACCTAGTTGCAACCTTCCACTAGACTAGGTTGCTCAAAGCTCCATCCAGCCTGGCCTCGAACATTTCCAGGGTTAGGGCATTCACAAATCCTTTTGGAAATCTGCTCCAGCCTTACCACCCTAATAGGGTATTTTTTTTTCCTGATGTCTAATCTAAATCTCCTCTCTGTCAGATTAAAGCCACTCCCCCTTGTCCTGTCACTACATACCCTTGTGAAAAGAAAGCCCCTCTTCATATTTCTTGTAGGCCCCCCTTTAGGTACTGGAAGCTGCTCTAAGGTCTCCCCAGAGCCTTCCCTTCTCCCGTTTGAACAAGCCCAAATCTTTCAGCCTGTCTTCATAGGAGAGTTGCTCCAGCACTCCTCTGTTCCCACTCCAACGAGTCTATGTCCCTCTTGGGGTAGTGGACCCAGAGCTGGGCACTGTACTCCAGATGGGGGTCTTGCTTAAGTAAAACTCATTCTTGCTGCACTACCACATACTCCATGTTCTATGATTCCTCCATTCTATGATTTTCAAGTTAAAAGCCAAGACAACATTGAAGATAAAGACAAATTCTGCTCAAGCAAGCAATCCAACTTTTAATAACAAAATGCGTGAACAGTAGTGCACAGCTGAATATATAAACACGCAAGCGAGACTTTTCATCTTTAAGATCACTACAGATATTAGCCTTCAGAAGTGCATGGCAAGATAATCACACTTTAAGCAATCAGATCAACAAATACAAGCAAGTTTATACTTGCTCCCAGCTTACGGTAAACCACATACTAGATTAAAAATCCAAATAAATAGGTAAGAAATCCAAATACACAGGTAAGAAATCCAAAACAAGATAAAAAAAAACACTACAACAGGACTTACCATAGGGCAGAATAAAAGCTGCCAGTAGATAACTTCATCTTCCCATTGTACTTGACTACATAGAAACTGACAGATTAACAGGCCTAGAAAGCATTGTAGATCATTTAAGATCTACCCATAAACCTAAATAATGCAATCAGCATACTGACTGCACCTCAAAAACAAAGAGAAAAATCCCTCAAATAACCTTTTTAAAGTGATTACTCAAGGAATTAACTTTTGAGTCAACTCAGAGCAAGATAACTGATTGAAACAATTCCAGTAGAACTGTTCCCCTTCAAAATTCAAGGAAGTTACCTAGTGTAGCTCAACACAGTGGGTAATTATGAAATATCTTTAATTACATTCTCTGTCAAAACGTTTCTTTCATTTTGGGTTGTGTTTTGGGGGGAGTTTGTTAACGTTTGCTTTTTTCTCTTTTTTCATAACATTTCTCTTTCAGAGAAATGCTCAGCCACCTTGGCTACCTCAGAGTGAAGCTTCATATTGCAAGAAATTCCAGTGGAACAACTTGCAGTCGCTACAGTAAGGAACAGCACGCCATGAAGCTGCAACCAGAAAGTGGAATTGGTTAAGTACACTCTTGTGAACACCTGTATCATTCACATGGCCTCTTCTATGAAGTACATCCTTGTGGCTCTTCGACTTCACCAAAATAAACCTCATGCATTTTCTGGTAATACTTCCGGTAATATACTGGCAGCTAAGAAATCTGCTTGCATCTGACTCTATAAAAACAACCTGAAGAGTAAATCAACACACAGTAATGAAGTGCTGTGTCCTTAGTATGACATTTATATACAGCCCGTTAAAATAACTTAAGCTGAAAAGAAACAGAACAAGCCGAACAAGAAAAAAGAAAACCTAACATGAGAGAAATACACGCCTTGTTTTCTACTTGCCTACGAGCAATATTTCTTGTCAGATCCCAACTTTGGTATCTGAGGCTGATCTGAGACATGCCCTGCACCAAACCGCTCTGCCTCGCCCCTGAACTCGCCGGCCCCTTTCAGGTCCCGCTCCAGCAGCGCGCTTCGTGCCGGCCGCACCTCTGCCGGACCGACCGGGACCTCCACCGTGACAGCACCAGCCCATGGAGAAGCTCCGTGCCCGGCGCGGCGCCGCCAGGAAAGTCGCCCTCACAGGCCGCCTCACCGTCTGCCTGCGAACCGCGCACCCCACCGAGACTGCCTTACCTCTGGCAAAGAGCAGCAGGAAAGGAGGAGAGGGGCAGAGGAAGAGGAGCAGCACTTCGGGCGGCTCCAGCCCGCTTTCTCCCCTCACTCACTCACTTTCTTGCTCTCCTTCCTTCCTTCCTGCCTCTCCACCCCCGCGCTGCCGCCCGCCAAGCCGCGCCCGCGACGCGCAGTTCCCACCCTCCACTCCCGTTCGCTCCGGCAGGAGGCGACCGCACCTGGGCGCGGGCGGGGAACGCCCTCTGCTCCGCTCCCGTCCGCGCATGGGCCGCAGGGGAAGTGTGTCGGGTGTGCTGGCCGGGCGGCGTGCTTCGTGGGGAGGCAGGAGGAGGGCTGCTTGCAGCCGCAGGCTTCGGCCCCGGGAGCGCCTGGTGCTGCAGCGCATCAACTCGCATCGCCGACGTGTCTGTGCGTCCTCCCAACCCCCTCCTCTGCCTGGGAGCCAAGGGACTCCCGTCCACCGCCTCTGGTACCGGAGAGCCGCGCTCGGGGCGGGCGCTCCAGGTGCGAGCGCGCAGTATTGCCTTAGGCTGGTACAGCTGTAAGGTGATCACTTGTTTAAAAACAGTAGAAACAACCCACAAAAACTAAGTTCTCAGTAATGATTGTAACTTCCCCACTTCTAGGAGCTCGTCCGTATCTGTGAATTAATGTCACTCATATGAAACTAGCTTTTCTTGCCCCAAATGAGACTGAAAAGTACTTTGTCTACTCCTGTCTGTGTACACCTACACCTTCCTCTAGGGGTATCAGTTCTGATATTCTAATTAATTCCAGGGACGTACCAGAAGGCGCACACTGGTTTAGCGACAGCCAAAGGTCTGCCACTGTTAAGGGAGACAAGAAGCAAAGATTCACTGAGAAAAAGGGGTGTGAATTAAAGTGGTCATTTATGAGAAAGTAAACTAGCGTTCTTTTTCCTGCTTCAAAGACTGCTTACTACTACATGCTTAATATAGCCTAACTAAGTCCGCTAAAAACTGTTGCTGCTGCAGGGGCCAAATGAAGTTTCAGGAATACGATTTTGAATGTAAAAAAGGTGTTTCACTCTCCAGCTCCCAGTCAAAACAAGTAGGAGTTTGAAGTTCAGCTTTACAAAACCAATTCCATCAGTGCTCAAACACTTCTGAAAACCTTGTTCCAAGTCCTAATTACTGGATGCATAAATACCAGTGTACCAAAAAAATGCAGTTAATTTTGCCTCTGAAACGTGTGTTATGGAGGCAAATTCTGTGGCAAGGAAGTCCCACTCCAGTGCAAACTTTTGTGTTTCCCTTTTTAGATAACCTAAAGAAATTCATTATGCTCTTGCTTGATTTTTTATTCATGCTTTTGCAGATCCTGGCTCAGTGATATTTACAGTTATTGACAAAGAGACGCCTATGTTTTCAAAACAAGTTAGGGCACAGATATGATTCACATACGCACACTAGCACTCTTTTTGGTCATAGGCTTTCTGGATTGCAACCTAATGACTCACAGTGTCATCTGATCACAGATTTGCTTAAGATTTCCAGCTAAGCCTAGCTTTCTTTTAGAACAGTAGGAATGCCAATGAATGCTGACTTAGAAAAGGAATTTTAACCACAGTAACTTAAGATATTTGAAAGATTCACATCTTGTAAACAACAAAAGACCTGCCCCCTTCATAATGCTTACCTTGCCATCCACAGTCCTAGTTAATTACCAGTTTACAAGGAGCTGAATTTCTTTTTCCTGCAAGTCCAAAGGTGTAGTCATTGGTTAATACCCTTGAGCTCATCTTTCTTCTCAGTCAAGAAATACTCAAGTCCTTCTGTAGAGTCCACACTCCTTTCTCTTCCAGGAGACCCATGTGGTTTGACCATGTGTGTGGACCAGCAGCAGAGACAACTGGAAATGGTCATAGAATCATAGAATAGTTAGAGTTGGAAAAAGACCTTAAGACCACCTAGTTCCAATCCTCCTGCCAGGGGCAGGGACACCTCACCCTACATATCTCGGCTCTGTCCACCCAAGGCTCTGTTCAACCTGGCCTTGAACACTGCCAGCGATGGAGGATTTACCACTTCTTTGGGCAACATGTTCCAGTGCCTCACCACCCTTACAGTAAAGAACTTCTTTCTTATTTTTAACCTGAACTTCCCTTGATTAAGATTGAACCCATTACCCTTTACCTATCGCTACAGCCCCTGATGAAGAGTCCCTCTTCAGCATCCTTGTAGGCTCCCTTCAGATAGTGGAAAGCGGCTATGAGGTCTCCACGCAGCCTTCTCTTCTCCAGGCTCAACAGCCCCAACTTTCTCATCCTGTCTTCATAGGGGAGGTGCTCCAGCTCCCTGGTCATCCTCATGGCCTCCTCTGGACTTGTTCCAACAGCTCCATGTCCTTTTTATGTTGACGACACCAGAAGTGCACACAGCACTTCAAGTGGGGTCTCACAAGAGCAAAGCAGAATGACACAGTCACCTCCCTCATTCTACTGGTCACACTTCTTTTGATGCAGCCCAGGATGTGGTTGGTTTCTGGGCTGCAAGCACCCGGTGGAGCTGGCTCATTTTCTCATCACCAACATCCCCAAATCCTTCTTCGCAGGGCTGCTCTGAATCACTTCACTGCCCAACCTGTAACTGTTCTTGGGATAGCCCCAGCCCAGGTGTAGGAACTTGCACTTGTCATGGTTAAATTTCATCAGGTTGGCATCAGCCCACCTCTCAAACATGTCAAGGTCCATCTGGATTTCATCCCTTCCCTTCAACGTATCAACTGCATCACATAACTTAGTGTCATCAGCAAATTTGCTGAGGGCACATTCAATCAAAGTCTTGGAAGGCAGAGACAGTGACTGTGAGAATGAGGATCCTAGGCCCACTGTAGGAGAGGATCTGGTTCAAGACCATCTTAAGAACCTAAACATGCACAGATCCATGGGACCTGATGAAATCCATCCATGGGTCCTGAAGGAGCTGGAAAAAGAAGTTGCTAAGCCGCTGTCCATCATATTTGAAAAATCATAGCAATCAGGAGTAGTTCCCAATGACTGGAAAAAGGGAAATATAACCCCCATTTTCAAGAAGGGGAAAATGGTTGACACAGGGAATTGCAGACCAGTCAGCCTCACCCCTGTGCCTGGCAAAATCTTGGAACGGATTCTCCTAGAAGGCATGCTAAGGCACATAAAAAACAGCAGGGTGGTTGGTGACAGACAGAAAGGCTTCACTAAGAGGAAATCCTGCCTGACCAATCTGGTGGCCTTCTATGA
>JASSUY010014407.1:18968-42681 GCA_032466535.1 Forpus xanthops | reverse complement strand
CTAGAAGGCATGCTAAGGCACATAAAAAACAGCAGGGTGGTTGGTGACAGACAGAATGGCTTCACTAAGAGGAAATCCTGCCTGACCAATCTGGTGGCCTTCTATGATGGCGCTACAGAACTGATGGACAGGGGTAGAGAAGTTGATGTCATCTACCTGGACTTGTGCAAAGTGTTCGACACTGTCCTGCACGACGTCTTTGTCTCTAAGTTGGAGAGACATCAATTTGATAGGTGGACCACTCGGTGGATAAAGAACTGCCTGGGATGGCCGCATGCGAAGAGCTGTGGTCAATGGGTCAACGTCCAGCTGCAGACCAGAAATGAGTGGTGTCCCTCAGGGATGGGTGTTGGGACCGGTCTTGTTCAACATCTTTGTCTGTGACATGGACAGTGGAATTGAGTGCACCCTCAGCAAGTTTGTTGATGACACCAAGCTGTATGGTTCGGTTGATATGCTGGAAAGAAGGAGTGCCATCCAGATGGATCTTGACACACTTGTGAGGTGGGCTGATGCCAACCTGATGCAAAACTAAGCTCAGAAATCTAATCACACATTAGAATTTTCACAAGCAGATTTCTAGCATGATGTAACATTTCACTCACGGTAAGACAAAAATGCTTCAAAACTTCAGAAAAATGACAGGAGTGCAGCAAAGAATAAGCACAAAAGGTGTTTCAGTTTTTACATTTGTTATCAAGTGTTTATGTGACCTTGGGATTCCTCTCAGCCAGTTAACTGCGTCATAAGTCAGTTACTTTGTATGTCTCGCTGGACACCAGCCTACAAATTTGCTCTAATCTGTCTGCTACTTTTACCCATACTCCATATCTTAATGTAATTGTCTAATGGTATGTTTTCCAAGCAGCATTGAAAGGTAGTTCCACGTACCATATGAACAATTTCTATTTTTAGACTATCACTATATAAATAATCAGTATTCTTCTTTACATGTATGACAACAATTGTGGATTTTGCCATCCTATTTCCCTTACTGGCAATATGTTTGACCATAATGCAATCTCCATTTTCTTAAAACTATTGATGGACCCATGAGTAGTCCCTTTAAGCTATTTTGATATCAATATATGACTTTTGAAACAAATGACATAAAGCTGGTGTGACAGGATATTACACTGTTTTGCAATGTACTTTCACAATATGCTATTTTTTTTCTTTCCCTTACAACTTTTGGTGACAGTTTAGTCTGAGTGAATTTTCTGGGTTGGGTATTGTACATCAACTGCACATGCAAAATCCTTTAAAGGCAAGTTGTTCAGATTAAAATACTCTTTCTGAGAATAAAAACACTTAGCAATAGTAACATGTTCTAAGAGCACCTCTCGTATAGCAATGGTGGGTGAGTCAGAAACATTGAACTTGACTTCACTTTCAACAAGAGTCTGCAAAGACGGCAGTTCAAAATAGATCCCTCTGATAACATGACTTTTCTGGAAATTAAGGAGTGCCTATCCACTGCCTAAAGCACACAATAGAGTACTTCTGTCCACTAGCCTGCTCTATGTCCTGTCTTGAGCCAGCAACTAACCTTTTGATACAGGCCTATGAACTGGTGATCACCCACTTTCATATACATTGATATGTGTTTCAATCTGCAGACAACCTGAAAATTTTGTCTGCAGTACTGCTGTAATTGAGTTAATTGCTTTTGGGGAAGTAGAACCATGGCCTATGTAAAAGGTTCACCTGCATTTGCAAGCCTAGAATGAAAACCGCAAATTAATTCTAGCAAGGCAGAAGGGATTTAAGCTCTTGCTTCAAATGAAAGGTATCTAATGAAGAAAAAAAGAGAAAACAGACAAAACAAACCTCACCAAAAATCCCTGTCATCAGTCTCTCATTGTAGCTCTTGCTTAGGGTTTCTCCAAGATACTTGTCACTAGAAAATCTAGAGGGGTGGCTTTAATACTTTCTTTCAGCATGCCAGTGTCAGACCTTATGCCAGCACTTTGGTCTCTCATTTATATTTAAAGGTTTTCAAGTTGGTTTTGAATACAAATGCAGCTTCAAAGCATGTGGTTAAGTTCTTTTTTATTTCTTTGCTGTTGCTGTCATTTAGGGGACCTAGTTACCTTGCCATAACTTCCCATCATCTCTGAGAAGTGTAATGAAGTGTTCTTAAACTTATTTGAAAATAAATCCCTCTGAAGAACTTTCCTGCACATCAAAGTGCTAATTTTTTTCCCATATTCATCTTTTGCACAGTTCATTGAGTTGTAATGAATCACACATCATTAAGGTTTTATCTACACAGCATTGGCTTGCTAGCATTCTACAGAAACCAAATGTGACACGTTTAAAAATGCTATTAGTTTTAAAGTTCACCGTCTCAGTTACTTCTTTTCTTCTTTCATTTTTCTTGGTGCTTGAGCAAATTTGTCATGGAAAGTAATGAAAGATAATAGACATCACAGAACTGTATTTTGAGAAAAAAAAAATTCCAAAGAACAGTACAGTTAAAATTGCATATAGTTCAATATAATTTCACACTATTATTTAGGTTTGATGAAACACATTATCTCTCTTCTGTTTTCTGTTTTCCTCAGTGCTTTGTGCCCAACTAGAGAAAGCAAATCATGACAGTTGGCTCACTCTGATGCTATTAAAGGAACTAAACTGGAGGCTTATTGTATACAGAAATAATACTTTAATAGAAAACTAATAATTTATAAGTTATACTTTCTTGTGAAGTTACTAGATTAAGTTAGAAACTGAGAAGTGTCAAGTATTTGAAGTTTTATTACATATATCACATTTACCGTTTTCTTAGCTTTCAGTCTATTTTCTAAATATCAAGTTGAGAAATAGCCTTAAACACTTTAATTTAACAAAAGTTAAAAGTAGACAAGCCACCTGAAGAGTACCAGGTGGTCCTGGAAATACCAGTAACCTTAGTTATTTTAGATAAACAAAGGATAGCGTAAGTATCCTGCCTAATTTGGAATTAGATTCCCATTTAAGAAATCTCATTCAAATACTCAATTTATGTTAAAAGCTCCGCTGAAATTGGACACACCATGCTATTCTGTATCCAGATAGTTTGTTCTCACTGTGATTTACACCTTGTTCTACTCAAAAAAAAATTCATACTTCCTTTAAAAATTAGTTTGTATCAAGGTTATCTCTTAAGAGCAATGGAGGTTTTAACTCCATTCTTGAGAAGAGCAATAAAACTGAGACTAGGACTTTGACATTAGGAAAAAAATACCATCAAGTGAAAACCAACACTTTCATGCCATGCTTCTACAGCCTCTCCCTTTCTAAAATTTAAGTAAAATGGCAATTAAACAAGTCTCACTTGAATATTGTATAGAAAAGCTTTCAGTTTTTCTTGTTTAATTATACACTAACAACATCAACATGTTTAATAACTACGAAATACTATTGCTGATTGCATCAAAAAGGCATTTTTGTTTTAAAAATTAGTATTTCCCGAAGGCTGTAATTAGGTTATTACTTATGCATATTACAGTTCAAGCTTGATTTCAGAGTAAGGTTTTCAGGTAAGATTATCTCCTGTAGAAGAATGTAGAAAAGATAATATAGTGTATGAATTTCAGAATATCCATCTTCCCTGACATTCTTGCTATATTTTGTAAGTCAATGCTCAAGTAGTAAAGGACAGATTAGATGGAGTAGAAGTTCCTCTTGCCATTCCAAAGATGACAACCTTGCTCACCAAAGACGAAGACAAAGTCTCAGTCTGCAATATCCTTGTCACCTCCAAGGAGTATTATTCAAACTACTTAGAAATAGTTATCAAAAATTAAACTAAAAAGAAAACACAAAGAATAAAAGCTTCCTCCTCTTCCCTCCCCTTCTCCTTCCTCCCCCAGGATCACAAGACTAACCAAAGACTGTGCCTATGCAATATGACATAGATTAGCATCAGAAATTAAACACAGTTTAGGACCCTGTTCTTATGTCTGTATGTTAGCTGTACCCCAGCCACCAGCACAACTGACCATGGCTTGTTTTCTCAGTATCAGTTACCTGAAACCTCCATAGAAGCTAATTAAAGCATAAGCACAAGTTCAGGCCAATGCCACTATGCTTCATTTAAGTGAATATGCATACACAGGTGCCCCACACTGGGGTTTAGCTCAGTCTTAGACTCTCTTCCTTCCTATACTCTGGAGCTTTGCCTTTCCTAACATGAAGCTCATGCACAGTGATTCATAGTTAAGATAACTTAATGTCAAGTACTGTCTGCACTAGGAGAGATACACTTTTTCTAACCATATTATTTCAGAATTATAAATTTCAAGGGGATTATGATTTTTTTAAAAACATCCAGCATTGGTCACTGTTGTGTAGTGCTAAATGAACATTCACATGAGCTTATAATATAATTTCTGTGGCATGGTACATCAGCAGCACTTTTTTTTTTTGGAAAAAAAAACTGTTGTTTTCTCTCTTGGGCCTTAGAATATGAGAAACAGGAAGAAAAACCACCACACATACTTTGAAATAAGAATAAAGCAATAACCACACCAAAGTGCATTTATTGTCACATATTGAACTTTGCTTTATGCACAGAATATAAAGATATTAACTTACTGGGATCATACAATCTAATCTGTTAGATTTACAGAACAAAGTCCACTTCTTTTGTTATCAGCTATGCAAAAGTGTTAAGGTACTCTGAAAAGAACATACACATCTGATAAATGGGAACTTAATCTAAATGTATATTTTGATCCTTCTTTTTCTAAATTTTATATTTTGTTCCTCCTACATCAAAGGCCGCTATTTAATACAGATGTGAAAGCTGTCCTTTTTATGGACTCTTCAAATAGAATAAGTTAAAAGTGAAAGTAATGCAGGAATAAGAATTGTTGAAAAACAAAATCAAGCACAGAACTTCCCACTTTGTTGTTTCTTTTTTTGCTTTTTGCTAATGTAGTTTTGCTGAGGAGTATGAACACTCTTCAGAAAGGCAAAATTCAATGGAGAACTAAGCTCTGAGGATGAGTGCACAGGTCTTCCCTTATTCTTTCACACTAAATAAAAAACCTCACAGGATCTGAAAATACACAATCTAGTAACAATTCTACATCTATTGCCATTTTTCTTGCACTTTTATTTCTTACATGTTGTCCCTTAATTACTTTCATTTTCTTCACTATATATTACCTTCCCAGGCACAGGGCCCTATTTTGACAAGCAGGCTGCAGGACATCGAAGTCTCTTTTCCTGTGAGTCGGTTATTGTAAAATTAATTACCTCGTGCCCAAGTGTAATTGTAAACACCATGGTCTGTGTGTGTCTTCATCCTACCCCTATGGGCCTGATTCTTTATCAGTTAAAGTATGCATTTCAGGCAGGGACTTCAAGTGAGGCTGCGGATCTACAGTGGCCAAATCTATGTTTCTTCTGATATAATATCTCAGAACTGGGTTTTTTTTGTAGCTGGTGTGCTGCATAGTAAACCGTCTCAGTTAACTAATCCAAGCTGAATTTAAATTCACAGAAGTATGAGCTTAAAGTGACTGTAAAATTCCAGCATTGACTCTATGATCTAAATTATATTTACATAACCTTTGTGCTAGATTCTGCATCATATCGCACTGGAAGGACTTCCTCTTTTATGTTATCTTTTATAGTGTCTTATTTTCGTCCATATACTTTATGCTATATATTATACTATGCTATGTTATGCTACACTATACTATATTATATATTAATATAGGGAATTTTTTATTATCAGAGAATATGCACTCACTTTTCTGCAGTATTGCTGAATGACTCATGTTCTCTACTTTCTCTTTACCCTTTACGTTTTCCGGTTATATTTTACTCATTTTAGCAACATTTTCTTTCACAATCTGCAGTGTTCAGAAAGCTTAAAATACATCCCAGCTAATCACTTACACTCACCAGGTGAGACTGGTCTGGGCCTTAAAGACCTATGGGTGCATTCAAGGCCCTGAAAGCTCCTACATCTCTTTGTGTTAGAGCTCCTCCTTGCATCTCTTTGGGTTACAGTTCTTCCTTGCATCTCTTTCAGCTAAAGTTCATGTCAAGTAAAACATGTCTGACTGTTCCCAGAGACTTATATTGTCCAGTACCCGATGGTATGGTACATAAACACAAACCTTAAATCATGGCTATCCACTAAATAGCAACAAAGATTAAGAAATTCCACTTACATAATTTATACCATTCTTCAAGAAGAAATAGTGAATGAGTAACAAGATTTCACAATTAACAGTTTTTCATAGTTCAACAGTGGGACTAAAATTAAAATAAATTTTGAGACCTATTTTTATTTAACTGAGACTATGGTTTTGCTATATGAATAGTTGAATTTAAAGACCTATAAATGTTAATCATGAGACAATCTAAATATACATTCTCTTTAGTACTGCTGAAGAGTAAAAACTGTCACTTAAGTGGCTATTACTGCTTCATGTTCTGTCTGAATATAATCATGTGTTGAAAATTTAAATCTCTTTCAAGAGCAGTGGCTGTGCAGTAACTCCTTCAGTACAAATGTACCTCTACCTAAATGCCTCAAGACTAAATTATTATACAGACCACTCTGTAATTGCAGACCCTTATACCAGGTAGTATTTCATGTATTTACAAAATCTTGGTGTTTTTGCATGCTTCACTCGTGTTTACAAAGACAACAAGTGAAGTTACTTTTATCTCCAAGGCTTGAAATTGTTTCAGCTTCCCATTAGAAAATCAGAATAGTTTCTCTTCTCCTATTGCATATATTTTAGACAAATGTGTTTTCTAGACTAATGTCTTCTTTTGAATACGCATAGACAATTTCTACAGATAGCACGTATCACCTGAAGCAGGAGTTAGGTATATAATTTTTGTCAAAAATGAAAAAAAAAATGAAGAAAACAGTTTGCTTATGGCAAAGAACATGAATATAGATCAGTTCTGGT
This sequence comes from Forpus xanthops, assembly GCA_032466535.1. Lineage (NCBI taxonomy): Eukaryota > Metazoa > Chordata > Aves > Psittaciformes > Psittacidae > Forpus > Forpus xanthops. Next base: position 35,755 of record JASSUY010014407.1, on the reverse strand, counting down.
CGTATCTTCTAAAATTCTGTTTATAATAATGTGCTGTAGTAGTTTCTCATAAGCTCTACAACACTTGAGTGAATAGCATATTCTGTTATCAGGTCCATTTATCATTATCTATTTCACACACAGAGGTTACTACTCAAAAATCAGATCTTCTTTTACCTTTATTCAAATAAATGTCTTTTTTTGTAACTTATATCTGCACATCACTAATTGATTTAAACTGAAGTACTGTAGGCAAATACGTATATTGGAAAAGATCTGGAGCTGATGAATCCAGCTATACTACGGTTAGGAAATCAATGTGGATTCACACTGAGTAACTGGTCTAGTCAGTACTGGGCACTAAACATATAATAATGCATTTTTGCCTGTCTTTTTTTTTTTTCACATACACATCCCAAAAATTTGGTGTAGGAAGATGGCATTTTCACTTCCTGTACATGAAAGTGATTATTCTTTTCAGAGTTCCCTTTTTGCTAGGAATAAGTTGGGAAAATATGGAAGTGCCGGACCATTACAAATGGTAAGTAGGTTAATGATTCACATACATTTTTATGTTAGCTGTGCAGTACAGTGGGATCAAGCGAACTATAATGAATCAAAAGGAAATCTCCTTTTGGATTTAATAATTACAAGTGGTTTCAGCTCATATGTTTGATTAAAGACATTTTATATCTTTCATTGTTATTTGAACATTGATACAGTGCTTTACATATCCAAAGCACTCTTAGTTGTTTCAATGCTTAGATGAAATTTTCAGTGTGCTTTTATGTCACAATCCCATTTTAATTGCTATTCAAAGATGCATTAAATATATTTATAATGGGCCACAAAAGGAGTGTTTAGTAGGAAAGCTGCTGTACCAACAATTTGTGTAGTACATTTCTTAAACTATGAAGTATTTTGGTTTTTGTGATACTTCAGATTTACCCCAGTACTGAACTCTACTAATGAGGGTGTCAGTCCTGTCTTTCCCTAGCATAGCATGATAGAATCATAGAATATTTAGGGCTGGAAAGGAACTTAAGACCACCTAGTTCCAACCCCCCTGCCATGGGCAGGGACACCTCCCACTAAACCATGCCACCTAAGGCTATGTCCAACCTGTCCTTGAACACTGCCAGTGATGGAGCATTCACAACTTCCCTGGGCAACCCATTCCAGTGCCTCACTGCCCTTACAGGAAAGAATTTCTTCCTCAGATCCAATCTAACCTTCCCCTGAACTCGTTACCCCTTCTCCTATCACTACAGTCCCTCATGAAGAGCCTCTCCCCTGCATCCCTATAGACCCCCTTCAGATATTAGAAGGCTGCTATGAGATCTCCATGCAGCCTTCTCTTTTCCAGGCTCAACAGTCCCAGCTTTCTCAACCTGTCTTCATACAGGAGGTGCTCCAGTCCCCTGATCATCCTCATGGCCCTCCTCTGCACTTGTTCCAACAGTTCCATGTCCTTTTTATGTTGAGGACACCAGAACTGCGCACAATACTCCAAGTGAGATCTCACAAGAGCAGAGTAGAGGGGCAGGATTGCCTCCCTCAATCTGCTTTTCACACTCCTTTTGAGGCAGCACAGGATACGGTTGGTTTTCTGGGCTGCAAGCACACACTGCCGGCTCATGTTTATTTTCTCATCAACCAACACCCCCAATTCCTTCTCCGCAGAGGTGCTCTGAATCTCTTCTCTGCCTAACCTGTAGATGTGAACTAGCATTAATTAAGAGAATGTCAGTGCTGTTCCTCTGCATGTTGTTACTTCTGTCCTGGTGAGACTTTTTTCCTGTGTTTGCTTAGTGAAATGGAAATTACTGTAAACACTACCATTGAGGTTATCAAACTTTATGCAATGAAGGCAGCAAACAGCACAGCAGCCCTGCCAGACATTGTCTCTGCTTCCTCCCATGTTGCCTTTGTGAGCACATGGTTGTGAGACCACATGAAAACAGTGCTGCCCACTTTTAATAGGGTACTCTTGAGGACAGTGCTTTTTCCCTGTGAACCCCATATAGTCCGTTCTTGATGCCTCAATTACATTTAATAAGCTCATGTTTTTCTCCTAAGTTTGTTTCTCAGTTTCCAAAGTGTCAGACAAAATTTCAATCATTGTTTGTTTGAACTTTTAGCCATTACTGCTTTTCCTTTCAGTTTCTTCCCGTTGTATAAATAAACCCCAGAAAGCACTTCAAGTTTCTTTAAATGTTTATTGCTAATAAATATTTTTGATAATGACAAAATCTGATGTACAGATTCTTATATTGGTGAAACCTACGTATAGTTCAAATACCTAATCCAGACTGTGCAGTATATTGGACTTGTCCCACCTAATGAAATATGGTTGTCAGAAAATGGTATCATATGACCTACAGCCTTTAATGTTAGCTCACAGTGAAAACACTTCCTTATTGTTGGTGACTATATTAATTCTGAACTCACAATTCAACTTGATTTCATAGACAGCAATCATTTATAGCCACTGAAGTGAGAAATCAGTCAGAGCTCCTCAAATTTAAGTCACTGCTACATAATCAAGTTACATAACCTTCCTTAAAGGTGCATGACATATGCCGGCATCTCCTAGCAATCCTTGCCATTAGTTACAGGACAGCCACTCCTTTCTGTCACCTAGTAACTTTTTAATAGTCAACATCAACTCAGAGTTTCTGAGCTGGAGTTAGACTTGTCACCAAGTGTGTGTGGAATACAGTACTAATGCTGTTAGGCTACAAACACTAACAGTGTAGTAGTCTGAACTAAGGACAACACCTTGTGGAAGTGTTTGAGCAGAAAAAGGAACGGCAATAGTATATTCTGAACATAAAATGGATATGGCTGAAGGTAAGATTATTCCTGCAGGCAAATCAGGCCAACTCCTGGAAAAAATCTGGCACCTCAATTTGCTAGCAAGAGATGTGCTTCTGAAAAGTGATCTGGATAATGAAGGTACAGTGCAGTATGTGCTTAAACTGATCTCTTTAACAAAAGACCTGAGCAGATCTCTCAGTCAGCAGTTGGAGAATGTCGTGGAAAGTATTCAAGACACCTACCACTTGTTGAGTGCTCTCCATGACAAACACAAAGAATTGACTGCAAGTCCAGGCAAGTATGGCGGGACTTAACATGTAAACAGAGCAGACTGGGTGTACTGGATCCTAAGTTCCACCATGTGACAATGCTTTAGGACCTTACTGTTCATCTGTTAGCATTTCAGTACTTGATCATTCCTTAAACCACATTAATCCTTATTTGAACAGTTGTATCAGACTGGTTTCAAGACTATTACATGAGCTTCAATATGAGATTATAATTTGCATTATGTGAGGAAAAAAAACCCAAACCAAATCAATAAACTAAGCAGAATTGTGTCAAAGTTTTATATATATTATACTTTGGTGGGTTTATCTTGGACAGACACCCACCCAACAATTTACTCCCCCCCCCCAACAGGACAGAGGAGAAAAGAAGATGGAAAAGCTCATGAGTCAATATAAAGACAGGGAAATCACTTAGCATCATGGGCAAAATGGACTCAACTTAGGAGAAAAAATTAGTTCAATTTATTGACAATTGAAACTGGGTTGGATATTGAGAAACAAAAGCAAAAAAATTCAAACACCTTTCCATCAGCCCTCCTTTTTTTCCAGGCTCACCTTCAGTCCTTCATTCCCAGCTCTTCTAGCTCCTCCTTCTCTGAAGGATTGCAGGGGGATGGCCAACAGGGGATGCAGTAAATCCATAACAATTCCCTTCTGCTACTCCTTTCTCCTCACAATTTTCCATGTTCCACTGAGGGTCCTCCCTGCAGCCCATAGTTCCTGACAGGGAAAATGTGGCTCTGCAAAGGCTGCAATTCCATCAGGGGATATCCACCTGCTCTGGTTGGGGGCCCTGTACAGAAGAGACTGCGGAGAGGATACCTGCTCCAATATTGTCTGCTCCACGGGCTGCAGGGACAAGCTGCTTTACCATGATCTTCCTCATAGGCTGCAAAGAAATCTCTGCTTTGTGCCTGGGACCCCCCACTTCCTTCTTCTTCAGCCTTGGTGTTCACAGGGCTGTTTCTCATACTTTTTTCATTCCTCACTGTTCCCTGGTGGTTTTGCCCTTTCTTAAATGTCTTTTCACAGAGGCAGCCACAGCTTTGCTGACAAGCTTAGCTCAGTCCTGCAGCAGATCTGCTGTGGAGAATCTGTGTCTGGCATAGTGCAACCCTGGCCTTCTATCACAGAGGCAGCCCTGGAGCCCCCTGTCAAGTAAACCCAATATATATAGTCCATATTCCTCTGCAAGTAACAACACAGTTAAAGAAATTACACTAAAAATAAAAAAAGACTTCTGCCATCTTAGTGAACAGGTAAACACATGGAATTTAATTTCTTGTGTGGATATAACAGTGGTGTTATTTATTGTAAAGACTACATCTGAACAACTGTCTTTCCTTAGAAACAACATCTTAACAAACATACGTCAAAGCAAAAAAATAAAATTTCTGCCTTTAATAATGGTCTAACAGTATGATGCATAGACGGAGACTCCGGGCAGAAATCTTTAGCTATGCCTGTGTTTATGAGTCTTTGTTCTTCAGATTTAAAAAGTGTCTGCAATAGTAAACCAGTATTTTTTGTATAAAAAGGACCTCCTTCCAGGCTTCAAGATCAAGCTAACTTCACCCTGTTAGCCTCATGCCATATGTGATTTTATGCTTTCCTTTTTCTTTAATTTCAAATTTCTAAGAATTCACTATCTTTCTCCTTCCTAAAAGCTACTTTTCCTCAACTGACACTGTCGCATAAAGCAGTCAGCAAAATGGTTTGAAGACATTTGCATGTAAACTGCCACTTTATTCTAAAGCTGTTTTATCAAACATCAAAAAAGCACAGAAAGCAAAGTGTTAGAAGAGATATGGTGCCAGGGGGTAACACAAAAGAAGGCTTATTTTGAGGTTAACCTTGTAACAGAATGCAAAAACTGTCTTTTCATGTGACACAGTTGAGTAGTGTAAAGTTAAAAGGCCATGTCTTTGCTTGGCTTCAAATTGCAGTATTAGAAAAGTCACAATCATGGCACAGAAAAATGCCATTGCTTTGAATGACGCTATTAACTTCAAATTTTATTTTAGCAGAGTTTAAACAGCTGTACAATTTGCTTTGGTTTTGTTTGATTCTTGGTTTGTTTTGTTCAGAGAATGCAAAATTCAGGGAGGAAGCAGGTTAATTTTGGCAGTTTTGCCAAAGCTTGAAATTTGCCTTACAGTGAGACTGGAAAGTGGTCTTTTAAAACCTCGTATTCAAATGAACCTATATTATTTCTAATCCTTTTGCTTTATATGTCAGCTCTGTTAAACTATTTAGAAGTTCTCCTCCACTGTTTTAAAAGTGTCCCTGGAAAAACAGCAGTACCTTAGAGCAAAACGATATCTTTCTTTAAACTACCAATAGAAAAATGAAATTAAAATGCGTTTGCCTTTTTTTTTTTTTTTTTTCTTTCCCAGATATAGTCAAAATCTGTTTAGGAACTGAGAATGTATTGCCAAGGAATAATTTTTAGACTAAGTTCAACAAGACAAAAACTTGCAAACTATACTTTTTGTAGGTTTAAATTACTCAGATGCAAATAGAGATGAAAGTGAAAAGCCTATCTAGATCATATAACATCATACATTGATGTGTGATGGCATTCTTACCCAATGAAGTTCTTTTCCAAGCCAAAAGCCTTGAGATACTGATTTACCTCATAAGACATTATTGAAAAAAAGTGAATGTAAGACAGTGGTTTCCTATAAGACTTGTATCAACCCTTTCTATTGTCCTTCTCTTGTGGGTCCCTGTCCATTATAAGTGGGAAGCACACCATACTGTGTTTCTTCTGGTACAATTTTCTTATTTGCATTGACTTTTACTGGATTTAACCTCCAAAGCAAAGCTTTCCAGGATCTCATGCAACAAACAGAAATAAGCAAGAAATTTCTTGAGAGATTTGCAATATACCTTACTAATAACAGGTCTAGTTATAGAGTGTGACAATATAAGATGAGGGGAGAACTGGAAGTAACACATCTGAAATCCTTGGAGAGAGTAACTGGAAGGGTTTTTAAGAAAAGGTGTAAGACAAGAAAAATGAAAGATCAGAAAATAAATAGGCTAAAGGGAAAATCTTACATGAGTGGCACGTAATGATTGCATGCTTTCTGTGCATCCTTCTTCAGCGAGTAATTTTAGTTACATGCATGAGCAATCTCTGCCGTTGCCATAGCTGAATGCTAGAACTGCTGAACTTCAGCATTGTATTGTGATTTTATGTTATCTTTTATACTCCATAGAAAAACTTAATTCAAAACTGCTAAGCATGTTTGATATTGAGCCCAGCTTTGTTGGAGACCCATACATTAGAATCTTGCAAGATTAAATTTTAGAAAATATGTATAATTCATTTTCAGTTTCAAAGCACTTTACAAATTGATTTTACTATTTTTATTAATCTCATACTTTAGATCGATCGCCATTAAAAATATAGCTAGTTTCTAATAATAAGAAGGGTGTTCATTAGAGGTCCCTCAGTGGTACAGCCAAACACACAGATGTATTGGACAGGTACACAACTGTACATGTCCATATTTAATTCTTCAGAAATTGACTCAAATAGCAGTAAATGCAGAAAATATTTAATGGAAGTAAGGAAATGTATTGTGCTTCATGTATTGAATGACACTATGTAATGAAGTGAATTCATTAGGTATGTGTATAAGTTGTCATGGTTTTGGCTAGTTTTCATGCAAAATTTAATTGGTTACCTATTCTTTCTTCAGAGTACAATCAAATTATAGATTGTATGCAGAACATGAAGGATTATTTAATAAATACAGTCTCACACCTCCGAGAGGCAGAAAATAAACTTTATGCTGCTAGCTGCAAACCAGATAATGTTTCTCAGATCCAGAATGTTCAAAATGCTTCTAGAGAAACAGATGTGTGTTGTTCTGAAAGCAAAGCAATAGAGTTTGTGCAAGCACCTACTAGTCCCAGTCAGCAATCACAAAGAAGTTCTCTGAATGAGATGGAAAATCAGAATGTCAATCAAATCCAGCCAAGAGAAACTAAAACTATGAGAAAATATGTTTCTTCATTAGCTGAAAGCATATCTGCTCAAGAACAGGATATTAGAAGAGAACCTCCAATGAAGAAGGAAGATGGTGAACACAGATTGCTAACGAAATCCGTTACAGAGAAAAAAGATTGCAATGAAAAGGATAAACCTCATGGAGGTAGTGTTGTTACTGAGAAGTCTCCAGAACAGGTTTTTCAAGATGCTCTTCTTATAAGCAGTTGGGAAGACACACTATCTGGGACGCTGAAAGACAGTTATGATGAAACTGCTGCAAATCTTGAACAGGACAAAAATGCAGTAGTCAAAGCAACTTCAAAAGGGATAGAAATTGGAGAACATAGCCTGACAGAGCAAATGGAAGGCAGCAAAACTGAAACCAATAATGAGATTTGTAGAAATGACCCAATTACCTTTACATCTTCAGCACAAGAATGTGATCTTACTGCTGTGAATCCTTCTAGGAGTGATTCAGAAGTACAAAAATCTAGGCACTGGGTGAACAAAGAGTAAGCACATATTCTTCTTCCTAAAACAGATGTACATAGTATTGCTTATTAACACACTTATAAAGACTTGTGGGCCAAGAGACTCTATATGTATGCATTGAGCAGCCACTGGCTTTGCACATAATAACAATTAACAACTTAAGCATGCACAATTAAGATCTTCTATTTGGTCTAAAGCAAACTGTAGCTTTCTATTTGATTGCTTTTTTTTTTTAATGTCAAAGAGGAACTGAGTCACATCCAGTAAAGTCAATAATTCCCATATTGCTGGAAATTCATAGGAAAGTCCCCTAGTTAGCAATTTTTATAATTTGTAAGCTGTTTTGCAACAAGATGAACATTAAAATTTTCATTATTTTCCCATCTATTTATAAACATTTTTATGAATGATCTGTTTATGCTATAATTTAGCGCATCATTATAGTAAAGTATATAATTAAAAATACACCACCCCACTCAAAATACAAAGAATAATATTTTGTATTCTTTTTCTCCAGATTTCTTGTGGAAGAGAGTGGTACAAACACACATATAGTAGCTTGTTTTATTAAAGCCCCTGCAACTGCTCTGGAGAATCTGAAGTGTAAGATAGTCAATGAAATTAGTTCCTTGGTGGTGGATGATAATGAGGAACTGGTCAGCAATGTCATCAGTATTGAATGCTCTGATTATGAGAAAATCTCTTTTCCTATAAACGTTGCAATACCATTTGCTTCATGCTTCAGAGGAAATTATCGGGAGATTATGGTGAAGGTGACTGATGTGAACTTTCAGTCAAACTACTTAACTCCTGTTTCTTTGGAGAGATATCAAAGAAAACATAAGGTTGGTAGGATCTCATCTCAGCATTGTTAAAACATCATCCCAGGTTCCCAGTTAAGCTTCTGTGGAGTCATATAAGTAAAGTTGTCATTATTAAGACATACTTCCCTCTATGAGGGTGCATAAATTGAACTTTTTTCCTAGTTGCTCAAGTACTAATTCAGTTTGAAACCTAGTGTTTAGAAAGGTTGTTTTTTTTTTTTTCACTCTTAATGTTAACACAAGTGATCACCACAATAATAATGATTGAGTAATGGTTCATGATTTTTTGTGAATAATACATTGCATCATTTGATAAAAATAAAAACTTAAGGGGAATTATTTTACATTAAGACCACAGAGAAGTAATGAAATTCTGTGCATATTAATCCAAATTCACTCTCAAAGAAGCACAGGATGATTCTTTTTTTAAATGTAGAAGAATTGGATTGGGCTAGATTCATCACCCAGTTTATGAGCTTATTTCATTTCACCCCAATATGGAATATTAATGGCATCATGTGTGGACTAGACTTCACCGGATAACTGGGCATCCAGGTAGCAATAATATTCAATTTATTTTCATTTCACACCTTGCTCTATAAATAATGTTGACTTATCCACTGTGGAACACAGCTTCCTTTCCCTCAAGTATACTCTTAACCCCACATTCTCTTCATGCAGGAAACCTTTGCAGAAGTGAAAATTTATCAACTGGGTGTTTTTTCTGTGTTGTCATGCTTAAAGAAAGAAACATTTACTGTTCCAAAGGAGGGACTCTCACAACAGCTGAATGTGGATTCTAGAATCTCTTTCTGTTACCATCCAGAAACATTCAGTTATCCAGCACCCATAGAGTTAAAGGTGAGCTTGAAAAGTGTAGTACTTGTTCCATAAGTCTGTTATCTGATCAGCTCTGAAGCAAGGATGCCAATAATGTTAAAGAGCAACCTGTTCCATCACTAGAGGTCTGTGAAAAGTAGCTACTGCTCCACATCCTGTATACACAGTAAATGGTTTCCTGTCACCTTTGTTAAAACCACATAATTTCGTCAGTAGTCAACAATATCTCTAGCTAAAAAAAAAGAACCTTTGTTTAAAATACTTCAGAAAATACAGTTGTTTTCAATAGTGACATAAGAACCAACTCCAAACTTCAACTGTTTGGCCCAGTGTTCAAGTTAATTGGACAATTTTTTCTCACCTGACCTTCATCATTTGTACCAGGCAGTGCAACTGAAGGGTTTGTCACCTCATAGGCTGAGAATAACCTAGAATTTTGCTTCAATTATAAAATGTTTCTACCCCCATAAAAACATTGTGTCTGAGGTACAGAGAATGAAAAATTAACAGGGGAAAAAAATACAGGTTTGAAAAATTTCAGAAAATTATAAAAATCTGAAGAAGCTAAGAAATTTCAAAACTTGAGTTCAAATCAGGAGCAAACCAGTCAAAATATTTTAGTCAGTAAAGGTTCCATTTTTTTATGACTTTCAAGCACTTCGTTGTGCATTGTGTAAATGCTGATACTTTGGTAGGGTTGTTCCTGGGTTATAGAGAGGAGCCTAAGGCTGCTGTGGTAGTCTGATCCAACTCCAAAAGATAAATAAGTTTGTAAAAAGAAAAAAAACTGCACATGTAAGAGAAGTTTTATTCATTTATAAATTAATTGTATAATTGCTTTCTATATTTAGATTCAGCCAATAGAGTCATCATTGATTTCAACATTGAAAGCAAGACATGATATGTACCATTCAGTGGTAGCTACTAGTGCACTGGTTTATTTCCAGCATCCTTCAGTCCAGCCATTTAACAGCTCAGTCACTATTACTCTTCCCTGTCCTCCAAACCCAGAAAAAAAGAGGCAAGGAGATGAGACAGAACATGTGAGAGCCATTAGTGCTACAGTAAAGAGGGTTGCTGCAGTATATCGTCCTCGGTAAGAACAACTTCACTATGAGCTCAGCGTTTTCAGAACACCAAAATAAATTATTTTTAACAGTTGTTGATTAATAATTTTTGTGCTAAAAATGTGTTAGTTCCTTAATACAGTCTGCTATACATAGAAACATTGTTATAAACACTAAAGCAAATCTGCAAAATTCTCATGCTATAGCTTCACCAGGAAAATTCATATAGCATTTGATGTATCATTCTTTAAATATGCTGACCACTATATTTCTAGCAGTAGCCGGGATTAAAAATGCATGTTTTTTTTCCAGTAAGAAATGTTCATCAATTTTCACCAAAGCCTAACACAGAACATAGAGAATAATCACATCCCAAAGCTACTGTGATCATTATTTTGCCAGCTGGTGGTTTGGCTACCTTGCCTTTGAATTTTCTGATCTCTACTTCCACACATCCTGGTAGCTACCTGAATCACAAGTTATGACACAAAACAGGCAAAAGCTCATCTAATCCACTTTGACAGTCAGGAAAAAAAAAAAAGTAGTTCTGCTTCCAAGGGCAGCTCCAGGTTCAGAAAGGCTGACTGGGACTTCTGGGTAAGGACTAGCCTGGGACAAGTGTCAGCTTTGAAATATTTCTACTTTAAGTCATTAAAGAGTTAGATTATTCCTACTGTGCTAAACAGTATCTTTTTCAAAATCATCTACATGCAAATACTGTGATGGTCTTGAAGTTAAGCAAAATACAGATGGAAAAGGAAGACAATATTCTAGCTTCCCAATTCTGAAAAATTCTTCCAATCATGTTTAAATAACTCTACACTCACACTGGCTTCTTAGACCAGACATTCATCTTGATCACAAACTTCAGATTTAGGAAAGGTGCCTGTGTCACTTTCTGGAGCATTGAAATTACATTTCCTGTACCAGAAGCATTTCATTGTGTGACAGTACCTTCATGGCATCTGTCTGTTCTTTATACTAGTCTAAAAGCATTTTAGATTTTCAGTCAAAGCACATCCATAAAATGACCATGGCTTGATTGCTTTTTTCTATAAAAATTCCATAGAAAATTATGCAAATATTCTCCTGTATTTGCACATAGTCTGAGGCAGTATGCTTGAGAAATGCTTAGGCTGTACTGTCTGGAGTATTTTCTTCTTTGGTTTGTGTATAGGGTGTGCATTTGAGGTGGAGGGTTTATTCACATCCAGTGTAAGAATTGATAGAGAGGTGTATGTGGGAGAAGAGTTCTGAGCTTCTGGAAAAAACTCATTGTGTTTCATTCATTAGAATAAATTAGCCCAAGTATGTCATATCACAGTTGCGTCATTCTGAGTGTGATATCAGCATAATTACCTGATTTGAGGAGAAGTTTTGTTTTGTTTTTGTTTTTGTTTTTTTTTTTCTCTTTTAAAAGAGATAATGGATAGCAGTCATGCCTTATTTTCTAAATTCCTTCATGGTTATTGAGTAATACTTGCTTCTGGAAAAAAAGGTGGTTTGGTTTGTTTGAATGGTTGTTTGCTTTTAGATATGTACTTCTAGAGAATCTCAATCTTGATGGATTATTCAAATCCAATCCGTAATTATTACTCTACATGATATTAAGTGATAAATTATATTAATTTACATATAGAAGAATTCTGTTTTCCTTTTTTTCCTCTTTTAGAGAATTGAGAAAAAAAGAAGTCTCTTAGCAGTGATATGATTTATATACTCTAAAGTATTGTTCCATCACTTACATCCTCTGGAGGGCAGATTTTCAGCAAAGTGGGAAAAACACATGTAGTCCCCAAGGAAAGCAGAAGAGAAAGCAGAGCTACAAATACAAGCTTATTCTTTCTGCAGGATCCATTTTTCATTATATTTTTTCCTGCAATTCCTTGGCTTTCCAGGGCTGTGAGTGCTTCTGTAAGAAAAAGTGGAGAGAATCTCAGTGATACTTTGAAATTATTAGGATACAAAAACAAAGAAGAGGGGTGGAAGGTGTTTGCTGATGTTATTATCCAGAATGCACAGAATGGGCTTGTATCATTTGAACTAAATGAGCATTTAGAAAGGTAATGTATGAATAATGCAATAAAATTTTCGTTGCTAAAATATTTACTTTGAAGTATATAGATCAGTGGAAATCAGTAGAGTTAAGAAATCACTCAGTATTAATTATTAATTTACCAGTTAATAATTATCTTCTACTTTGCAGCATGAAATCATTTAGATTTATAACTCATAATTACAGAACACATGTATTTTTATTTTTTTTCATGTATAGACAGTACGTATTGTAATATATACAAAACTTGAAAAAAGAAATACAGATATTAATCTTAATTTGAAAATGTGAGTTAGCTCTCAGACTACAAAACCGTGTTATTTTTTTTAATTTCTTCTTAGGAAATTTTATCTTTCTTTCATCTAAAATTCATATGCATTTAAATTCATAGATATAGAGTCAATATACACTACAGAAGCAGGCAAATTATCACCCTTTCACTTGTTGGAAACAGGAATGAAAAAGAGGTAGCAAAGGGTCCATTGAAAGCTATATTATTTTGAAGAATGATTTAAGACAGAGCTATTTATTTATTTTCTTGCTTTTTTTTTTTTTTTAAATACAGCTTTGTGATCATTCGCCTTTCATTCCTCTTGGAGAATGCATATCTGCTTCTCTTTGCTCAGGCTCTGGAAGAAGCTGTTTGTAATACAATGGCTAATGTGATACTGTATCGGAAACGAGAAAACCCATATAAAATAGTAGTTTTGCTATCTACATCCAAAGAATTGACCTGCGAACTTCAAAATCTTCATGAGGAGGGCTACTTTGGTCCCCCAGAACCTACACAGCAGTTCCCACTAAAAGAAGGAGATCAGATTCATTTTAGATTTAGTGGAAATATTTTTGCTTCAGGTAATTAATTCATGCATCAGCATGAACATTATCAGCCACCTCAGTTATTCAGAAATACTGAATATGCTAGTAGATTGTGGTTAGTCACAGCACATGTAGCTATTTCAGTGTTTTATTTCTTGTAAACAACAGGCTCATGGAGCTACATGGGAAACTACTCCAACTGAAAAATACTAGTTGAACAAGATCTTGAGCAACCTGCTCTAGGTGACCCTGCTTTGAGCAGGGGTACTGGACAAGATATCTTCAGAGATTTCTTCCAACGTCTACCATTCTGCGAAACCTGGTCCCTTGTAAACAGCTAGTATTTTATTACAAAATGGCGGTATTCCACCAATGGTTTATTAAAGAATATTTGATACAAATTAAACAGATTCCAAACAAAAAGAAGTGAGACTACTATTTCATCTGTGCAAATTCATTTAAAGTGAGTGAGTTTAAAGACTTAAATCTAGGGCAAAATGTTGCTTTAGTGAGTTGAGGTATGAACTGAGGTGATTACAGTTTTTATGCTCTTTCGATTAGCAGCCTCGAAAATTCCCTGCAATGGCTGACCCTCTGACATTCAGAGATTTACTTAAAGGTAAAACAGATAAGAAGCCTCAGAAAAGTTTTCACTTGAAATTATGTCTAGTCTTTTCTGCCAGTTTTGGAAAGAATGTATAAATACGTACTTTTCCCTCTGAACATTTTGTACATTAACTCTCTATTTACCCTAAAAAAAAAAAAAAATTCTTTGAAAAGAGAAGTCTCCAGTCCCCAGTGAGTGCCATGTATACAAAAGGTAGTGTATATAGATGTATCAATTAAAACGGAATTACAAATCCTAAAAATGCACCTACTTCTCTGCCTCTATTCATTTTGTTGTTACAGAGAGATTTCAATCCTGAATGATCAGAAAGCATATACTTCTAATTCCGTTCACAGCATCATTTTGGTTTTATTTATCTCTGTGTTAGGTACTTTATCTCCTTCTGTATTCCTTACTTTTCAGCTTGCAGCACAGCCTTGACCACTCATTCCTTATGCCAAAAACTCAGGGCTAGGACAGCTCACCATGAAAACATTTCAGCTGCTGAAGCCAGCTGGAGTGTTTGAACTTTGAATGTTTAACAGAGAAATAGTGATAAAGAACAATCAAATGCTATGTGATTAGCTCTATTTGACTTTCCCTAATGAATTATTTTAGATGTCATGCATTAAATACAGTGTATGCTTACTTTTTTCTATCTTTGTGTGGACTGCAGAGAATGGAAAAGACTTTGGAAAAGTCTACAGGCTGATCTTTCATTCACAAAGAAAACCCAAGCTGGAGCTCCAGATTAAGGAAGTGAATGAATTTGGTAACCACAGTTCACCTCATTACAAAGGAACAGCAGTGTTTTATAAAATTACCAGAGAGATGGTAACCAAGAAATGGGAACAATCCTTGCCATGTGAATATCAGCACCAGTCTCCACTGTGTAAATTAGCACTAACATTACCAAAGGTGAGTTTCTCACTTGATAATGTTAGAGATCTTTCCTTTTTTTCCCTTACAGTGCATTTATGGGGCAAAATGATCCTGGGATGTTTTTTGACTTACAGATACACACAGGAGTCACTGATGGAGCAGTTCTGATCCATCAGCAACATGAAAACACCCTCAGAATTTCTTTTAGCAAGTGGAAGGGACCCCCATCTGAGTTTGAGCATGGAAAAAGAGTGTTTAGCAGAAGCTTTTCCCCCCCTTGCTCTCCCAAGATGATATGGCCCTGAGAAATTATTACTTACATTTCAGTTATATACTTCTTGTATCCTTGTCTTGGGAGTGCAAAATTGCAAATCACAGGAGCATTAAATGGCTCATGTAACCTATCTTTCTCCTATCACCTGCTTCTCCTGTTACGCCTGATAAGCCTCTACAAAAAAGCCATATGGTAATCATATCTAGTGAAAAGTATTGCTACATAATCTTTAATATTACTGCAATGAAATCTCATTGTAATATTTTCAAAGAGCCTAGGTATTAGCACCCTATATTACACAAAATGCTGCCTCTAGACTACTGTGTCAAATTTGCATGCATTGTAATATCAAAATATGTACAGTAACATTAGGTCTAAATCTCTGGTGACAAGCTGTAGCATCTCTCTTTTTCTGAATTTAGTTGACTTCACTCTTCCTTAAGCTTTTACTTACAAATACACCTTTTTTTTTCACAAGCATACCTCTTGATTTCTCTCATCTCCATTCTCACAAGTAAAAATAAAGAACAGAAAATTTTAGTGACAAACTCCATACAAGATGTAAGTTTTCTTTTGAGAATCCCATGTTTTCATCTACTTTGCTTTTCCAGAGGGCTAGCTTTCCATGTGTGGTATTCACAGAGAGGGAAATAGAAACTCCTGAGTTCCATTGGGATATTTAAAAATAAATGAGTCAGGCAGTCTGTAGCACACCCTAGGCATTGGTTAGTTTTCTTCCATCCACCTGCCTAGCTTCCATCCCATTTTTCTACTTTATTTAGTTATACTGCAGATTAAAAGTAAAATTTAAAGGACTGAACTGCATTTGTCTTAAACCATGAAGGTAATTATCAAATGTCTTCAATTTGGGTTGGCATATATATAGTCTACTGCTATACATATTAGTTCCTGATGTTCTATTTGGAGTTTTCAAAACAAATATTTCTGGCTACCTCTTTTCTCCTACTAAATTGAGGGCCACATTTGCTCTTTGTAAATGTGGCTGAGATCTTGAAGTCTGGTTAGTCTATGTAATTGTGTGAGAATACATAATATATGTAGGCTTTGGGAATATTTTCTCTACATCTCTTTTTGAGTAGTGACTTTACTTTCAAGTAAATCAGTTCAAGCACAGAGGACCCCAGTTTGATGCAGAAAAGATCTGCTTGGAGAAAATCTATATTGCAGCATCTTACAAATAATTCTCATCTTACTTCTGGTAAATATATTTTAAGAGATGCATTTCAAAGAAGTCATAATAATAGAATCATAGAATAAGCTTCATTAAATGAAAATATTGAGCCAAAAAATGATCAAAATGCTTGAAAAAAAATGCATATTTATAACTTTTTCATTATGTGATTTGTATCTTCTTATGCAGAATTATATACCAATCTATAGTATGAAGAAAAGCATCAAAATAACATCTTCCATTATATTGCAAGTCATTTCAGTACACAAAATATTATAATTTGCTGTAGGTGGTGAACCCTCCTACTTTTTGATCTATCTTTCATATACCTACTGTAATAATTTAAAATTGATAGTGCCTAAAGTCAAATTTTTTAATAGAGAAGAAATATTCTTTGATAAGTTAGCTAGTTTGGGTACCATTTCTTTTAAGAATTATAAAACATCAGTGGGAGCTGGTTATTTGATATTAATAAATAATTCATAAATTAAATAGAACATACCTGACTACTGGTAAAAAAATACAGAAGGCAAATAGGAATTTCACCCACACAATGTTACATGTAACATTCATTAACACAAAGTTGTAATGTTGTTTGCTCTTTTGCTCTTCATACCTTCTTCCAGCCAAGTTAATCTTGAA
>JASSUY010014407.1:0-18167 GCA_032466535.1 Forpus xanthops | reverse complement strand
AATTCCACACTGAACAAGCTCATAGAAATTTTAGGATCAAAAAGTACTCTCTTTCGCCTTGTTTGTTGGCTAAAAGATAAGAAAAAAAGCCTAAGAAAAACTGATTGGTTTTCTCAAAGGAGGATGATTACTACTAAAGTCCTATACAGACCTATGCTAACATATTTGTCAGAATAATTAAGTGAAAAATCTGATGACAGTACAAAATGCTCAGTACTACAGCATCCATATTGTGATTATACTCTCTAGTTCTGGTCACAGAACTAAAGAGAGAAGATTTGGAAGCAGGCAGAAGAAAGATGGTGATCAGAAGCATGGAGTGGTTCTTAGTAGAGAGACAACACATTGATTGCAACAATTCAGACAGTTTTGAAATTAAATTATTGTAAATATTAACAAGTATTATGTATGAACTGAAAAAGGAATTACTATACCCCCTTTTCACAGGATGTAGGAGCAATTCTTTTGGTGAGTGGTAGGTGTATCCAGTAAATATAAAAGAGCATACTTTTTACATACAAAAATAAACAGGCGAACTCATTTTCATGGGATAATTGAGCTAAAGAGGAATAAACTGGAAAACAGAAATATGTTAAACATAATGATCCAGATGCAATTAAATGCTAGAGCAATGAAAAGGAAATTCTAATTACTGACTACATTTGATTATGTGTTCTAAAATTATTAATGGTGATGAAAGCACTGACAGTAAAAATTAACATAAGAACTTTTATCTTGCATTTGCTATCCATGACCTTGTCAACATATTTGAATCAGATATATCTTCACATTTAGGTGGCCTTTCCGATGACCAGTCTGATGGCCTTCTATGATGGGGTTAAGGTACTGATGGACAGGGGTAGAGCTGTTGATGTCATCTACCTGGACTTGTGCAAAGCATTCAACACTGTCCTGCATGACATCCTTGTCTCTAAGTTGGAGAGACACCAATTTGATAGGTGGACCACTCGGTGGATAAAGAACTGGCTGGATGGCCTCACACACAGAATTGTAGTCAATGGCTCAATGTCCAGCTGGAGTCCGGTAATGAGTGGTGTCCCTCAGGGATCAGTGTTGGAACAGGTGTTGTTCAACATCTTTGTCAGTGACATGGACAGTGGGATTGAGTGTGCTCTCAGCAAGTTTGCTGATGACAAAAAGCTGTGTGGCTCGGTTGATACGTTGGAAGGAAGGAATGCCATACAGAGGGACCTTGACACGATTGTGAGGTGGGCTGATGCCAACCTCATGAAGTTTAACCATGCCAAGTGCAAGGTCCTGCACCTGGGTTGGAGCAATCCCAGACACAGCCACAAGCTGGGCAGAGATGAGATTCAGAGCAGCCCTGAGGAGAAGGGCTTGGGGGTGTTGGTTGATGAGAAAATGAACATGAGCCGGCTTCAGTGTGCACTTGTAGCCCAGAAAACTGACCGTATCCTGGGCTGCATCAAAAGGAGTGTGACCAGCAGGTCGAGGGAGGTGATCCTGCCGCTCTACTCTGTTCTCGTGAGACCTCACTTGGAGTATTGTGTGCAGTTCTGGTGTCCTCAACAAAAAAAGGACATGGAACTGTTGGAACAAGTCCAGAGGAGGCCATGAGGATGATGAGGGGACTGGAGCACCTCCTGTATGAAGATAGGATGAGAGAGTTAGGACTGTTGAGCGTGGAGAAGAAAAGGCTGCGTGGAGACCTCAATAGCAGCCTTCCAGGATCTGAAGGGGGCCTAAAGGGATGCTGGAGAGGGTCTCTTCATGAGGGACTGTAGTGAGAGGACAAGGGGTAACGGGTTCAAACTTAAACAGGGAAAGTTTAAATTGGATATGAGGAAGAAATTCTTTAGGGGTGGTGAGGCACTGGAATGGGTTGCCCAGGGAAGTTGTGACTGCTCCATCACTGGCAGTGTTCAAGGCTGGGCTGGACACAGCCTTGGGTGGCATGGTTTAGTGGGAGGTGTCCCTGCCCATGGCAGGGGGGTTGGAAGTAGATGATCTTAATGTCCTTTCCAACCCTAACTATTCTATGATTCTATGATCCTATGAATAAAAGAAATAGAAGTAAATCATTAAAATCAGGTGAGAAAACACAGCTAAGGATAAATTTAATGCAGTAATTATACAAACAACTACACCAGCCATCTGTTAAATGCAACTGCTGTTTACTACTTCATTAAAGTCCAAGTTTTGTATTAATGTTCATATAATAGACTGGCACTGTCTGTAATTAGTCATATGCTGATGCAATTAATATATTTTGCCAAAGCACATTAGAACTTTCTGACCACATTTGTGTGCGTAGACATACAGTCAAGCAATGATCCTTTAATTTTGCTAGTTTCTATCACATGTATAGTACAACAGTACAGCAATTAAGTTGCCACAAATCTTGCAAGGATATCAAAACATAATGTTCCCTGGTCAAGTATGACTTATTGATAATGCTGGGTTGTTTATAGCATTGCTCACACTAAGGCAGCTACTTTACATAATTCCAGTTGTCACAGAAAAGCTTTCTTGTCTTATGTGTGAACTAGTTGACTGTACGTTGTGGTGTTGTTGACAGACTTCTCACTTGCCCCCACTATGCTGGGGAATCTATTCATGGCTCATTTAAAATCCCCAGAATAGCAGTAAATGCAGGGCAAGAACAGCAAAGACTATTTACGTTTCTTCTAATTTGCTGAGTTAATAAATATCTTTAGTTTAACCATGCTAACAGGTTAGTTTTAATTCACATGAGATCACAAAACACTAGTGTTGTCAGCAAAAATAGAAACTTTCTTAGCAAAATGTAAAGAATTTTTTGCCCCCTCTCCCCCGTTTTTTTTTTTGGTGAGATGATAGAGGTAGAACCACTGCACTGTGCCTGGTTTTGGTTGTGACAAAGACAGACGGAGACTTTTTCAGGCAGCCATTCTGACTATATTTTCACCCATTGCTGTAAAATCCCCACCTAAATTTCTCTTGAATTGTGGAGAAGAGAGTAACTATATAGATCATAAGCCATTTTTTATGTATTTGCCCACATTATCCAGTCTCTTACAAATGTATTTCTAACAGTGGTAAAAGCAGCAGCTGCTTACTTAGTATGCAACCATTCACATCAGTTTTTAGTTCAAACATCTTACACAGAAGCAAGCTGGCCTTCACTAACAATTCCTATTTCTTAAGCTTTCATTTTTCAGCATTAGAAAACTCCTGTTGTTCAAATCTGTTATTTTCAACACAAGTTTGATACAGTGGAATAGGTTCTGATGTCAAGTATGTGTGTGCATGTCAGCGCTATTTCTACTGATTTCTAAGCTGTTGTATTTATGTGAAACTGGGCTAAAGAGTTTAAAAGGATAATTTCTCCTCTATCTGTCCTGTTTGATATGCTGCTGGAGTCTGATCATGCCTTAGAGGTCCATTTGACAGAGCACTTCAGTATTACTGGCTGAAATCAAAATGCTTTGCAAAAAGAGATTGTTGTAATACATACAAGCATTACCAAATTACTATTCTACTGAAGTTTTATGTCTAATGACTGTCTAACGGCAAAATAGTGTGTGATCCTCTCCTTCAGAAAGGCAGATGCTTAGCTAATTGAAGGGCCTTCCAGACTAGAAGACTGCTTTGACTTGCTAAGAGCATTTTACTTACACTGTCAGCCAGAACAGTGGGACTACATGCCAGTGCAGCTGAACCATGGGTAAATTTAGAGCTTCACCACAGATATTTAATCTTTAAAAGCAGATTTAATGTTTAAGCTCTAATGCATTGTATATTATTACACTATTTCTTGACAATTCTAATTTTCAATTCTTATCATTTTTACTACTATTTTAACATTAAGTAGCATAAAGTAGTTCAGATTAAAGTCAGTGCATGGGTAATTGAGTTCATCTACAGTAACTCTGAATATCTCATACAGACCTTTGAGGTGCTAAATTCCCATTTATGAGAGAAAATAAGTTTAAGTATAAATGCATAATTAAAGAAAGCCAAAGAAAGCTGTCTTGGAAGAAAAACAATGCCCCCTTCTGGGAAAGCTTTATATTACCTTTATTTTAAAAGCTTTTTTTTTAGCAATCTGATTGTATCTTCATGCTAGGGCATGTTCAGTGACAGAATTGCTATAGAAGCATGCAAGATGAGGCAGACTCCGGTCTCAAGATGAGTGCAATACAGGATGGTTTTGCACTGCCATGCAGTGCATACTGTGTCCATCCTGTGCAAACTGAAAACCTCTAATATGATGACTTGAGTACAGGCCTAATGAATTAACTCACAGGTAAACAGGTAACACTTATGATTATATTGAGCTTTTGGACATATAGCTCAGTATATATTAAACATTCCAAATACTGAACAACATATAAAATCTGGTTTATAAACGTATTTAAGAAAAGCTCAGCAGAACTCTAGCTCATTATACATAGCAGGAAAAGGAGAATGATTTATCTAGTCGGAGTTTTGTGTTCTTAATTCATAAATGGATAACAGAAGGTCAGCAAATAAACCTGGAGCAAGCCTCATAGTGAAAACTGTGCGTAGACAACTAGGTAATACAACTGAATCTGTGTGAAAAAGAGAACAACTACGTCTGTTAGCGCAAAAAAAAAAAAAAAAAAAAAAAATTAAAAGCTGAACTTCATTTCATATTAATTAATCTCTTTGTCTGCTCAGAGCTTATGTAAGTAATTTCTTCTGAATATGGATTAGGAAACAACAATAAAGACCAGAAGACTTTCCTCTTTTTCAGACATAGAGGAAAAGGACAGTATTTTTTTTTTTCTCACCATTGTTCAGATTGAGAATTATAATGGAACTTGTCTTTTCAATTATGATGACTTTTAGTAACTATTAAAAGTTGAATAACCATAGCTACAAACATAATATGATTTCTAGACCTAAAACCAGCTACTGCATACCTAGAAACTGTTATTTTCTTTGAAACAGTAAGGTATGCACACAGTTGTACCAAGAAAGCAGAGACAGCAAGGCAAAGTTAATGCAGTGTTCAAAATCAGAATCCATTTCATATACAAAGGTTCCATTCAGATTTTCTATATGCCCAGTTTCTATATGTAATAATGTAGATGTAATGCTCTTGATCAAACATATATAAAATTGCATAAATTATAAGCTTTTTAATAAGATGCAGTACGCATCCAGTGGTGTAAACAGATGTAGCTTCATTATTTTAATAGCTCTATACTGATAATTGTGTTAACTGCTTTCTATAATGACGCGAATCCTCTGTATAGGTAAAATCCATCTTAAATGCTGATTTACTGCCAACCACTCCCATGTCCTCACTGCTTATTCATTTAGTCATTTCTCTTTCCTCAATACATTTCTTTGATAGCGTGAGAAGTTGATCAAACGCCCACAGAGCACGAAAATAATTTCTTCTGATTCATCAGGTAAGAACATATACATAATATATTCATATCAATATAAATAAGTTATATTTACTATTCTTTTAAATGCCAAGATTTGTTTCAGCTGTAACTGACATATTAAAACTCAGTAACCAAGGTAGTTAATGAGTTAACAGACGTTCAAAGAAATAAAAAAGTGATCTGTTTTTTACCAAGAAATTCAAAAACTCTTAAAAGATAATGTTATGCTGGAGTGCTTGAACAGCACACAATTTTCTATATAAGGAGATTCCGTTTGTAATGGAAAGCTCCAGTTTAACTGATGTATCACCTATAGGAAATGCCAAAACCCTTTTAGTTTATTGCTACTTTTGCCCATACAGTTCCAAATGAATGCTATAGATTGTTGCTGAATCTGCTCTTAACTTTCATGCAGTTGCCAAAACCAGCATTAGAAATGATCATGTTTCCATTAAAGTGAAAGAACGTACTTAGTTGTGGAGTTCACCCACTCAGCCTCCAGCTTTAGAAAGCTTTGCAAAAGAAAGAACAATTTTTATAGCACAAGAATAATGATCTTGATTTACTAATTTTTGTCCTTCAGAGGCCCTATGGGACAACCTCCTATACTGGCTTGCAGAAGAGCTTGCAGAAGATAATACATCATTGCTTGCTTTATGCTTACCTGTTCGGCGGAGTGTACTTCAGCTTGTTAGGCTGAAGTGCCCTGATAATTTAACACACCAGATCTATGAGCTGCTTTGCAGCTGGATAAAGACCCTTCCAAGGTCAGTTAATAAACAGCAGCTTCTGTCTCGCTATTTGCGGAAGAGTGGCAGAGGCGATCTTTCAGAAGAACTTCGTTATAAGTGGCAAAATAAAGTGTTCACTTGATAGGAACACTGGCAACAGTTTGATTTCTCTTCTTTCTTGTTGAAAGATGTGAATGTTTGTGATATAGTTGGATGAACAAGTGACACGGATACCAATCAGGGATAAGATTGCTTATTCATTTGTTACTTTGAAACCTCTTTACTAAAACAAAGCGTAATAGCAATGTCCTTGCTTGCTAAAAATGAACATTTATTCTGTGGGATAGTGAGAAAGTGAAAATATAGCTGTGAAGAATTATATAGACTGGTTTGAATAGGTTTCTAAGGACTTCAATTGTTTGCACATACCATAATAAACACAGAATTATATTTCTACATACTTTAAACACTAGGAATTATTTGCTATACTTAATCAAAATCTTACAAATCATTCCATGATATATGGATTACTCTGCATCCAGTCAAAATAGCAAATGAAAGCATAATAAAACATTATAATGCTCAGACAGTAAGAAAATTGTTCCTACTTTCAGGTTTGTAACTAATGAATTCTGATTTTTGTATTCTCAGTGAATGCTGTTTATGCTTGTGAATGTCATATCAGATTTCAGTGTTGCCACATGTGAATATCTGATCTGTTTCCAGGATATACTGGATTTGTTGCCTCACTTCTATCTACCGTGGTAATGTTTGGGTTTTTTTTTTTTGTAATTTGGAAAAAGGAGTGTTTCTTCATAGAAGTTTTACAATATATTGCTTTTAAATTGTATTCATTACACTGAGTTTTTGTACTGAAAGTACAGATAGTAAACTAGGTGTATTGGCGCCATTCTTTAGTCATGTATTTTTAACTGTAAACACTCACTTCTTTCCAGAATGCTGAATACGACTAACTTGATGTTTAGAAGTCAGAGCAATAGCAGAGTTGAACTTTCATAACTGTGTTGCTACTGGAATAATATTCCAATATACAGCCTTCTGTTACTTGCTGCTATATTGCAATCTATGCCATACAACACACCGAAAATTTCTCTAAATGCTAAACTATGACTTTTCTGTTAAAGGCTCAAAAGTAGCTGGCAAGAGGCAGTGAATCACACAGTTCTGGGAGAAAGCTTACTGCTTGGTATTCACACATACCAGTTTGTAATTACACAGACTATCACAGCTGTGTAATTTCCCTACCACTCCAACAATGTGTAATAGATGCAGCTCTTTCTTCAAGTCCACCTGTGCATACTTATTTTTTAGGTACTCTTTTTCTTCGGGATTCAATGCACCAATTATTTTCCTCTTTCAAACCAACCATTACCACTTTAATAATGGAATCTAATCTTTAAATTTTAATCTAAATCTAAAAATTATTGATCTAAGCTTTAATAGTATTTAGATGGTTTAGGACACCTGTATGTCCTGCTGACAAATCTGAATTGTGATATTTTTAGCCTGGATATTTTATTTTCAGAGGTCATATATTTGCAACACTTCCAAAACACTAATATAAATGAAAAAATTGCACTACAAAAGAAAAGATAAATATTAATAGTATTAAGTAGTTTGATTCATCTAGTCAGTATATCTCATTCTATTGGATTATAAAATTTTAATTGTAAGAGAGAATATGTGAGGAATTTAACCCTTTCACTGTGACATAATCATCTTTTCATTTGTATTTTTCTTTAAATAAAGATGTTTTATAAATGTTAATTGGCTTCTTATTATCAGAAAACATTATCACACTTTTCTCATTGCCCTAACACATTTCAGCATTAGTACTTTCTCTGTAGAAATCAATATTCCGCTAGAGGCTCAGCAGATATTGTCAGAATGTATGTATATTTTGGTCATGCTCCAATTTATGACGGTACTACAAATAACACTGGAAATACTGCAACAAATTTCAATTCATTTGTCCAAGTATTTTAATATGACTACCAACATTTTACCACAAGATGGCCTCCTTGTCTAACAAAACTGTGATGACTGTATTTCACCGACTGAAAAATAAGTTAATAAAACGCTTCTGAAAACTAAAAGCCATCTCTAAAGACCTGGATACCCCACTGTACACTATCATTAACACTAGTGCAAAGCAGCAAGAATTGTGTGCATTACAATAGCATCTATACAATGGGAACAACTGCATTCAGTCTTCTCTTCTTAGGAATTTGCGATTATCTTTTTACATTTATTGAACACTAACATTTCCTAAACTTGGTCATAATAAAAGCTCATTTTTATTAGTGGCAAACACTAATGGAGTAAATAAACCATGCATTTTATTAAAGATTGGAAAAAAAAAAAAAAAAACTAATAAGGTAGATTAAAAAAATAACAATTCTTAATATAACAATTCATGTTGTTCTCCTCTGAGGAGATAAGCTTTAGGCCTGCTGTTTATTTTTGTGTTGTTGCAGTAACTCACAGTCTGAAACTAGTACCTAGCCTTGCTGTGGACCAGAAAGGTTGAGCTGGCTGGCTGCTTTCCTCCTGCTCTCTCTCCTTTTCTCTCCCACCAGATCTTCCTTGTGCTGGGGCCTTCCCTCCTAGATGCTCTAGGTAACCTTCACAGCTTTTGTTCCCACTTTTGTTATCTCATATCCTGGAAGAGTACGGGCAGCACTGAGCATGCACTTTCTCAGCTCACAGAAACATTTTAAAAGAAAAGCATATTTAAAATGCACATTTTAACAAAAAAATATATAAACTACACATGCAAAATAAGCAAGCTTATGCCTGCCCACTTTGTTTCTTTTGCTCTACAGATGTCCACAGAAGCAGCCTGCTTGTCTAGGTCTCCCTGATCCAAGGGACTCCTGGCAGGAGGAGGGAATATGGAGGGCTTCCCTTCATGTTAGGTCTCAATCAAGGGGTTTATATATGGATACATTTTTTGTTCTAATTTTTCTTTTGTCAGAGAAGAGAGCCTTCCCCCTCTAAAATTCACAGGCTGTTACCAAAACAGGTTTCACACCAAAATTCAGCCTTCTGTGCAACAGAACAATGACATCAGTAGCAGTGATGCAGCTTGATATGGCTCAAGTAAACTAAAATCAAGCTGTAGCAAATCCAAAGGGACTGTGTCAAAAAGGGAGGAACAGTAGGACTGAGTCAACCGGGGTAGCTCTCAAGCCATATGGAAGGAAGACTATCTGACTAAATAGCAAATCCAAACAGCAAATGTCAGGCTGATATGACTGAATTATTGCAGTGCAAAAGCTGATTTCTTATCTAGCATCAAAACTGCCATTGGCTTTTCATTCAATCAAATATTGTCTCCTAATTGAACCCCTAAAAGGTTCCCTCAGTGAGATTTATACTCACTGAACTGCAAGAAAAATGTAGGAAAGAATGCAGTCTGTATGGGACTTTGCTTTATTGTTTAGAACAGGTATGTTTTCTACCACTAAATAAAAGGTGATGCTGCACATTTCTGCTAAACAGTGAAGGCAAGTGGACAGAAAAAAAGCCAAAATAGGAAGCCAGTTGCTCATAAAGAAATCACATGGACAACTATAATTTGGCTAGTTGAATTGTATCTTGAGCTTCATCAAAAGCAGAATGAGGGAGGCGATCCTGCCCCTCTACTTTGCTCTCGTGAGACCCCACTTGAAGTATTGTGTGCAGTTCTGGTGTCCTCAACATAAAAAGGACATGGAACTGTTGGAAGAAGTCCAGAGGAGGGCCACGAGGATGATCAGGGGACTGAAGCACCTCCCATATGAAGGTAGGCTGAGAGAGTTGGGGCTGTTGAGCCTGGAGAAGAGAAGGCTGCATGGAGAACTCATAGCAGCCTTCCAGTATCTGAAGGGGCCTATAGGGATGCTGGGGATGGACTCTCCTCAAGAGGGACTGTAGTAAGAGGACAAGGGGTAACGGGTTCAAACTTAAACAGGGGAAGTTTACATTGGACCTGAGGAAAAAATTCTCTACAGTAAGGGCAGTGAGGCACTGGAATGTGTTGCCCAGGGAAACCGAATGCTCCATTATCACTGGCAGTGTTCAAGGACAGGCTGGACATAGCCTTGGATGGCATGGTTTAGTGGGAGGTGTCCCTGCTCCTGGGAGGGGATTTGGAACTAGATGATCTTGAGGTCCTTTCCAACCCTAACTTTTTTATGATTCTATGAATACAGAAGCTAATTATTTTAAATGTCAAACAGTTAATCAGAAAAGACAGGAAGAAATATATTCATTTTGCAACACTATCACTCAATGGGTTGCCAGCTCTATCTGAGACTGATGAAGGTATGAAGGTATGAAGCAGATTCTGTATATTCACATTTAAAATACAGATCCTCTTTACTTGGTGAAGTAGGCTTTAATAAGCAGGATCAGTAAGCTGTTGAATAGACAGATGGGTTTAAAAAAAAAAAAAAAAAAAAAAAAAAAAAACAAAAAAGGTGGAACTTGATGAATATACTATTCAAGCCCCTTGCAAAAAAGGAGTTATTTTGTCTCTTCAGTAGTCCTGAGAGAAGTACTGTTTTCATAGAAATAGCTATCTGTAGCAAAGTAATCTTCAAACACAAGAGTCTCAGCTGAAAAACTGCTCCCAAGTGAAGTGAAAGGGAACTCACCCACCAAGCTTTTGCAGGGGGGAGGAGGCTCAGTAGAGGCTCCTTTCAGCTCTTCTCAACAACTCAATTCAGTGAGCTGGCCTTAAGTGCAGTGAGCTAAACCCATAAAATAACCCAGTTAAAATCACTCCTTCCTTTCCATACAATCTCTATGCTTTACCTAAAGACGAAACAGAAAGTCCTTGAGTATCTCTGATGCATTTCAGAAAAGGTGTCAACCAAAGTGATGCATTATCTGCAATTCCACTGGTTCTAAGTAGTAGAGGGGTTTGAACATACTTCTGAATACTGACTACCTGGTATCAGCCTGTTTTGAAACACCTCCAGAGATTTCTTTTTCATGAAGATGCTAGAATATTTTCTCTAATGACTTTGTGTACCCATTAATTATGCAAGGGTTATGAATGTATCAGTGGAAATAAGGTCTTTGCGTGATGCCCTGAAAATATACTTAGGAGGTTGCCTAGTAATTCTGTATCGTGTAAACATTTGGAAAAGCACACAGACACCTATTTCAGCTGATATGGAACTGAGTTGAATTGTATCATACAGCTTGAGCTAATGAACCTAAAAAAAATTTGATAGCAAGTTGTGTTGCATATAGACATTTTCCCCACAGAAGAATCATTAATATTATTAAGATAAGAATTATTAGTAGATAAAATCTGGGACAGAAAGTGCAACTTTAAGGTTGATTCCTAATTTCATATTGTATTTATTTTTCTTCCAGGAAATATTTAACGGTCTTTCTCAGCCATCACAACATAATCTACAGTAAAAAAAAAAATTCCTAAAACATTCTGTTTCGTAAATACCCAACTCACCAACTCACTTTCTGGAGCAGCCTGTATCATTACAAGATTCTGATAAATTAAAAATCACTGCCTTAATGCTTGTATTATTATATTAATTATTAATTGTAATAAAAAATATTTTATAATCCATCAATTTGAAGAGCTCACACTGCTAGAAATGTAAACAGTTTTCTCATATACTATTAATAAAAGACTTATTCTGAATTGGTAGTCTTCTGTAATATTGTAATAAATCATAGCAAAGCTTACAAGGACGGAAAAGCAGAGTCCATGTTTTATCATTTCTCTCTAAACCGTGAAAGTGTCATAAATGTAAGAAAAATGACTCTATAATACAGTATGCAAGTGTAAAGCTTTGCCCTTTCCTAGAACCTAATCCTTTCCCATTACTATTATAATCCTATTCTTAGTCTTTTAAAAAAATCATATGCTTTTCTACTCCCTGTTGCATGTATAAATTCTTTATGTCAGAGTGGGTATACTGCCTTGATGGAAGATTTTCCAAAGCCGTGTGTGTGTGTGTGTGGCATCTTATATGCCTAGATCTCATGGAGCTTTTTTGTTCTTTGAGCACCTACGACATCATTATTCACTTTATGGTCTGTGCTGTAGCTTCCAAAATAAAAAATAAAATAAAATAAAAAAAAAAGAAATAAAAAATAAAACCAAAAACCAGGTGGATCTTCAACTTGTTAAACTGCTTTAAAATCCATACATAACCTTTAGTATCACTGCACTAAACTTAGGAGTCAAATTTTGATTGTATAACTTCCAGGAGTGTGATCACCTATTTTAATTTTGGTTCTTGTTCAGATTATAGCCATAGCAGACTAATTATATATCAGAAGATGAAAAAGCTTAATAGAACTGAAAGGATTCCAGCATAGGTCATGATGATAATGATGATATTATTATTGTTATTATTATTAATTATTTTTATTAATTAGTATTATTACTATTATTATTACTATTACTATTACTGCATGCCAGTTTTATACTGCTAGTGCCAGTGTGGCCAGCAGAAGCCGAGGAAGAGCCTCTACGGAGGAATCATTGCTGCTATTTTCAAACCTGAAATCAGCATATAAAAGTAACTTCAGTAAGACAATGGGAGAGAAATTCCTGAAAGATTGTGCATTATTCACTTAATGAATCACCCTGTTTCAGAGTCCTTTGAGGTGAAGGGATGCAAAATAAAAGTGCAGATGTTATGCAATCACAAACAGGAATGCTTTCTTTCCAAGTGTTAACAATAATGCTTTGTTCATGGCTGAGGAATTAAGAAAAGGAATAAAAGAAAGCTTGAAGTGGTATAGAATCAAATGTCAAAAAATATTTTGGAGTATTTTGTTTCTAGAAAGAAAGAGGAAATTATGCTGTACTAAATAAACTTGTAACAGTATCAGAAGAATTAATTGTTTCATGTACTTCCAAACATTTTTAAAAACTAGGAAAGCTTTTTGGGTAGTTAAATAACTACTAAAGGAGATAGCAAATTTATGTTCTGGCTTGTTTTTCTCATGGAATTTTGATGAAATTTCATTCTTTAGAGTACAGAATAAGATCTGGGAGTTTTTCTGAGAACGTCTGTCAAGCATCGGATTAAGCTGCTACAATAACAGACTTCACAATACTTATGAAACTAATCCAAATGGTTGCAAGAATACTTCAGCTCATCTCTTTGCTTACATACACAGAAACTTCTCAAAGTCTTATTTTTTTGTCAGTGTTCAAATAAAACAGTAAAAGCCTTCTGTTATTTTATTATTTTATTATTTTTAACTAGGCAGCTATCTTCCAAAATCTTCCAGAAGCAAATGCTACCAAGAGCTGTGCATAGAACTTATTGGTTTAGAACATAACAAGGGACACAGGTAAAACTCACTGACTCAGCGCACAAAGTCAGAAAAGCTACTAGGGTTTTACTGAATCATTTCTACTCAATTTATTCTGCCCTTAGGCTTAGTTTGGCCAGTTTTTTTGATTCATTCATTGCAAAATGTGTAAGTATTGTGAGTTTTAATCAAGAGCTTCACATTTTTTGCATGATTGCCATGCCAAATGTAAATACTGCCTCAGGATATACTAAGAAAATATTTTTAAAAGGGGCAGGAAACAGTTGATGCCAGCCTAGAAGAGGCTGAGGAGACATACTCTGCAGCAAAGTGAAAGTACCTAAAGCAGTTTAAAATGCAGTTTCTAAAGTTCATGAAAGATTTTATAAAGCAGCCTTCAAGAGTGGGGAACTGTAGTCACAAGAAGAGGAATTCTCTGCCAATTTTTATGTCCTTAGGTTATACAAGGAGACATAGACTGGATAGGAATTATCAACATATCCTTTATATGATTTGCTCAATTCATCTCATCTTTCACGTGAGTTTCTGCCAGTCTTTTGTCACATTACACACTGTACATAAGTAGACACACATACACACATGTAAACCTTACAAGCAGCTAATAGCCTCAGTTCGTGTATAAAAAGGTGTAAAATCAATCTGATATACAGTTTCCTGGCTGACAATAAATTGCTGTCAGGTCTTTGTCTCTTTTCTTTCTCAGTGACTGGTAACCATGGCTACACAATGTAATAAAGTTAAGTAATTCACAATGCTGTAATACAGGGTGTGTTTATTGTAATTGATTTTGTTGTGAAACCCCAAGAAGATAAAACTAGTAATTCAGGGTCAAATGGAAATTAGCTACTGGTTAAAATTTTGCATGCATTTTTATAAAAATGCATGCTTTCTTGAACACCATAATTTCTTTTCCTGAATAATTTATGACAGCCAGTCTGTCCCATTGAAATTTTCATATTAATTTTAATGAGCTTGTTAAAGCTATTCTAGCCATTTTATGTTTAATAGATTTAGCTGGGGTAATACTTTAACTCCTTGCTTCTTTTAACTGACAGAAAAATCTGTTTTATACAAAATAGCTTCTTTATTTTCTAATTTATAGATTAGCATTTGTAGTTCATTTGAATAGTAGTAACACTGTGATTCTCTATGCAACATTTTGTATTTCCTTATCAATTTAATCCATATCAATTTAATTCCAAATCAGTTTTCTCTGCAGAAAAAAAGGAATAGAAACTTGGAAAAAGGGCAGATTTTTAGTCAATTTCCAAATGGAGGGTGATGGGAGGAGGCAAGGGAAAGCAGGGACGGGGAAGTGTTTCAGTTACAAGTTTCTGGAGGTAATATTTGTGTTTATATTCATGTTTTTTTTTTTCCATAGTTTAAATTCAAGGTAGCTAAACTTTTTCACTTTATTCTGAACAGGCTGGGGCACATTGATGTGCACATCTTTGTTCCCCACTGTGTAGCTGTTTATGCTTCAACTGCTCTTTGCCAGTAAGATTTATTTGAACTAATATAGATCAACAAGAAGTATAGAAACTGATGGTATAGGTACCATGATTGCAACTTCACCTTTTCCTTTAACGCCGCCTTCACCGGATTGATGCTGGGCCTCCTGGATCATCAGTATTTACTTGCAAACCTTTTGTTATCTCTACCTGGGCCAGGGCCAGGACCAGACCCTAGTGTAAAAGAGACAAAAACCCTATATGAGAACTACTCATAGCAGTTTTGTATAAAAACTTAAGAAGTAGAAAAAAAAATATTATTAGTGTTACATTCAAAGGGACAGAAGCATGCATCTTTGGATGAAACATGATCCCATTTAGATTAGGTCACTCAGTTGTTTTCTGTGAGAATTGGTCCATTTCTGTCAACTATTTCTAAAATACAGAAACATTTTAACGACTTATTTGTGTGCTCATCATTCTGGTCATGAATGGAAATTACCTTCTTCAAAAGTCCACAAAACTCTCTCGATGTTCCTATGTGGCTTGCCTGAGTTAAATTTCCATATCTAACATCCAAAAAAATTAAAGTGTTAAAAAAATATGAGGAGCTAATTTCTACTAATTCTTGGTTTGCCTCTCAGAATTAATTCAAAATTGTCTATTTGAACTAGCCTCAGAACTGCAGTCTTAAGATGTGAGGCCAGGTTTTTTTTTTTTTATATTTAGCTCTACCTTATCCTCCTACTGCTAGCTTTTAAGATTTTTTTGAAACTCAGTCCATAAATTTGTAATGTTAGTCCAGAACAATGATAATCATATATCTGAGATGTGAAGACTCATTCAGCAAATAGACATTCTGTTACCTAAAAATAGGTTATCAAGAGCTCTATTAAAAGTCCTATATAGAATATGATAATGAAGTTTTTAAACATTGAAAAAATGTAAGAAGATTAAATTAAGTACCAAAAACTAGTAGACTTTTAAATTAATTAATATTGTAAAGTAAGAAGGGAGCATTTTAGGACAGGTTTTTGGTAAGCAGAAGATAGAAAAAGTGGAAAATAACCCTCCTGAACTTAATTTCCACAATGAGACTCTGCCAGAGAAAACAGCAAAGATCCACAGGCCTGAGATGTCCACATGAATAAGAACATCATCAAGAATTACATTAAGGTAAAATAAAATAGACTAGAACATGGCTAGGCCATACTTCAGAGCATAAGATGTACCACTAACAGCTTTGTGTTAGGAAAATATGTCATCACAGCATGCCATAGCAATTCTTTCCTGGAGCAACCAATTATGGACAGTGCCAAATTAGACCAGAGGGATGCTGGTCCTGCGTTGCATGTCTGATATTCTTGAGATCCAAAAAAAAAAACAGTGAACTTAGTAGGTTCAAGCACTCTATAAAGAAAACTGAACTACACTAAATTTTGTACATCCGTTTGCATATTATCAAATATTATCATTCAAATCAATATTTCCCTGAGGGACTTGGAGGTACTCCTCATGGAACAAACTGATACATACTATCTACCTTACCACAAGAGCTGCCCTTTAGGATTTGGTCCATAACATCCACACAGAGCAATTATTTAATATTTTGCCCACATTGCACTTCACAGAAGCAGTCCAAAACCAGCAGTATGGTTTTGCACATCAGCATTGCATAATGATGGATATGCTATAAAACAACAGTATAAAGGCTGACAGTAAAACCTTAGTTTTGTCATCTTCTGGCTTGAATTCTTGCCACAAAATGCTAAGTACATCATATAAAAGAATAACTGTAACTAAAGAAAGTGGAGTAAGAAGCATACACTGTTGAGTGCTAATGTAAAGCTAGCCAGTCAGTTACTGATTAGGAATCTCAGAAAAAGGGAATGAGAATCTCTAGAAAAGAAACTGCCTCAGGGGTAATAATCAACTTGGAAGACATCCCTAAGGCAAGAAGGAAACTAAAGGAGCATAAATACAAATTAAGATGATAAAGCAAACTGAATGTGGCAGGGAGCAAGAGGAGAAAACAATCAAGGATCAAATTGTATTCTGTGTATATATAAAATACATAATAAAGAGTACACTGTAAAAATAATACATAACACCAAGACAGGAAAGATTGTACACCTAACATAAAAAAAAAAAAAAATACCTTAGAAAAAGCATGATGGAATTCAATGCACAAGTGTCATATTTGTGCAAAAGAAATAAAATGCAATACTTTAACAATGGGGGAGAATAGTAAATTAGGCAAAAGAATTTAAATATTTTTTTTGGCTATTTTAATTTTTGAATGCTGAAAGGAAGATTTTTACTGTTCAAATCTTGGGCAAATTCTATTGCATTTTTATTCTGAACAATTAAAAAAAAAATCTTCTCTTTTGAAAGAAATTAACAAAGCAATTAGGGTAATAAGTTTTCTTCTCATGATAAAAGAGCCTGCTTTATGGAAAATTCCATGAGCAAGTATAGGTCTGCCTCTTTCAGATGGTAGCAGTGATTTCAGCCTTATTTTGCATATTTTTAAATTCTCTTGTTCAAGCCAGGCTCAAAAACTATGTATATCTGAAAACTGAAAGCTTTTTTTAGATATACATGTTTACATGGCAGACAACTTTCAGCAGGTTGTTGTATGACACTGCGGTAGAGTACAACTGTGGTACCTCTGAAATAAATTCCTTTGTCCTAAAATTTTCTCTTTGAAAACATAGCATCCTCACTGAAAAATGAAGTGTAAAAGGCTTCTCCAGATGGTAGTCCTGTCCATGTACAGTATCCCTACAGTGTTGCTCCTAACTTCCTACCACTGATATTTAAGGATATAAGAAAAAAACCCTGTGTCTGGAGAACTCATTACCTACTGTAGTACTGACACAGAATATTTCAATTTTTAACACTCTTAGTCTCTCAGCAGTGTCCCATTAAGTCTGAATGCCAAGATTGCCATTAAAAATATTCATTGAGCAGCTCAACCTTCTGCTACTTCATAAGAGTGATACACCCTAAAAGCCACACTTCACATAAGAAAGTTTTCTATCGTCATTGACATACGGATATTTTTCCATGGCATGGTGATGTCACTTGGCCAGTTCAACTCACTTTATACTCTGGTTAAATTTAATAAAATGCATGAACCACTATGACTCAGCTGCAGCTGCCTTGCATCTTTATTCAGTGCCCAAACACTTGGTATGGGAATGAAACCTGCGGACCAAATTCTGCAGCCCTACAGAAGGAATGTTCATGGTACATAAGAAGGATGA
>JASSUY010014401.1:72500-96049 GCA_032466535.1 Forpus xanthops | reverse complement strand
ATACTTCAATACATGTGGAGCAGATCTGCTTGCTTTTTAGCTGAAAATGGATTGATGCTCGGACTTGGTTTGTGTAGTCTGTATCTTCAAATGAGAAGTCACCTGCTGAAGTGTATTTTTTATGGGTTGTAAATTAAAATTGCAGTTCATCATTCAGTGTAAAATTGGGTATTTGTACATTGTTCTCACCTGCATGCAGAGTTCAGGGGCATTTTCTTCATTAGGCATTTTGTATGTAATTCTGTCAGATCATGTTTGAATTCTTCTAAAAAAAAAAAAAGAGGAAAGGTTCTTATACTATTCTTTGACTGTAAAATTACATTTAGACATGAATATCCAGTTCAGAACTGTGGAATAATTTCTGTAGCCAAAAAGCAGGTCTTGTTGGTGGATGGATGGAAATGCTTATGGATACAGCCCATTTATTGATCAGATGCCCAATAAACGTGAGTACAGCTGCAATATACAGACTTTTACAACAGCAGAACATAGCAATTGCCCCTAATACAGGTTAAAAAGCATCACACTGGTGTAGCATCCCACTCCAGAGGCAAGGATGGCCCCAGCCTCGTGAGGCTTGTTCCTGAGGGTCCTATTGAGAGGCAGGCACACTGGTGATTTTCCACTCATCTGGCTGATACTGAAACATTGCCAAGAAAAGCCATGGAAGCATCATCTCCTTGGAAAGGCATCAGCAGGTGGTTTTTCGGTTGTGGGTATGGGGTGAGTTTTTTGGTTGTTTATTTTTTGTGTTTTTTTTTTTTTTTTTTTTTTTTTTTTTTGTTGATTTTTTTTCTCTCCAACTGTATCAAAAAAATATTAATGATTGTGGGAATCCTTGATTTCTGATTACATGCATGACTGTGCAACCAGTTTGGTCTCTTCCATGTCTGGCTGAATCTTCAGTGCCTTAAAGGAGATTTCTGGGTGGGTTCAAAATTGACTGAGAAGCTCAGCAATTCTCCAGACAAATTTTTTCAACTATTTAACTGCTGGTGTATTGGCAAAGCAATTATGTGGCTGTGAACTGAACGAGTCTTCATGTTACATGCTGACATGTTTAGATCTTCTACAGCACACATAGTTTCACCTGTTTTCTTCATCAGTTGCATTCAGTTCTGCAGTAACAGATACATAAAATGGATGTGTGGGATTGACAGTTCTTCCAGGTAGCAAATGCCTTCTGCTACAGCTGGGGCAGGGAAAATTCCCCCAGTAGAAGACAAAGTAACTCATCATCTCAAGAGGCACAGAATAAAGGTTACTGTCTGTAGGTTGTATGTTATTTATAGCCAGAGAGTTTAAGATGGATGAATTTATATAACACTAATGATCTTCATATAAATCTTAGCTTAGTTTCTTAATCTGCATATAACTTTCTTAGCTACTGAACTTTTTGGAGATGTTAATAACTACAATGCTCCATACTTAACTGCCCCCTCACTCTTTTACCAGGTTTTGATTTGAATTTACCTATCATGAGTTTGTCATAATATATTTGCACTCTAGAAAGCATCTATCAGTTCTTGGTATGGCTTATGTTTGGTCTTAATTTTTTTTTTTAAGGCATTGTTGGTTTAAAATACATTTTAGCTGGTTTAAAATACATTTTAGCTGCTTTGTAAAGGTGTAAGTCTACTACAAGAAATAGATGGATGGGATGGGAGGAAGGGAGAAATCACATGATCTCATTTCTTAATGTTATTTAGTGAAAACCTGGGCTAACAAGAACACAATTCACTCTACTGAAACGATACAGAGCATCTAGCCTCATCATTTACTAAAATCAACAATTGGTCATATCAGTTACTAGTCGTTTAACTGTCCCTCATCAGTCAGTGTCTGCAGTAGCAGAACCCAAGGGGAGAATGTGCTGGCTGCTGCTCTTGTAAGAAGTAAATCTTTTAAAAGTATTTTATAAGACTTGCTGCAGATGTCAGAGCAGTGGTTCATTTCAGGCAGTATAGTAACCCTGGAAGTTTCCAGTAACCACTTAAAAGAAGGACTTAGAGCTCACAACATTCAGATATGGAGTGACTTGTTCAGATGGGAATTGTTTTTATAAATTCCAATTTAAAATTGGTATATAGTTGATGCATTACTTTATTTCAGTTATTCTTTTGGCCAGTTTCTCAGTGATTTGGCTGCACCATAATTATCACAGGTTTAAGATCTGGACCTGTTCCTTTTGTTTGGTTTTACTTCCTTATTTTCAGTATTATTTAACAAAGGTGTTTGTTAAGCACTATATATTTATATCTTTTCTATGAATCCACCTTACATATATATATATTTTAAACTAAAACCATATTGAAATTTCTTAATGCTATTTGATGTTAAATTTTCATCCTAAGAAGCAGGCTCCGCGGAGTTTCTACAAGTTGTATGAATGAGAAACTAAATTTCAGCCTAGTAATTCCAGATCTCTTGAGTTATATACATCTATTTACAATCAAGAAAGTTGTGCCCTAAGAAGATAATGAAATCTTCTGAAGCATGTTATGTTGCCACTTTCTATTTGTTCTTTCCAGCTATGTGTCCTTGAAGAAGAATGAAATGTCTATCATAGACTGTGGTTTTCAGTTCTATTCCATTAGTTAAGGAGGTACCTTGCCACTAACACGCACTGCAAGAAAGTGAAGTAGTTATGTCTTTAGTTAGACTGCAGCTTAAAATGTTGAATTGCATGGGGATTGTGCGTTCTTGTCTGAAAAATGAGGCTGTGCTAGGACTGGGCTTTTTGGAGTAGGATTTGAATTCAGATTCTTACAACCACAGCCTACCGTGAGGAACAACTAATAGATTGAGGCATTCCTAGCTCTCACCTGTTAACTCCTGTCAAAATGATTGTCTTCTGGAAACCTTCTAAATCCCAATAAAAACAGCTAGGCTTACAGTAGTCATCAGAATAGAGTATGCATCTCCTGCTATGTTACTCAGGCCCAGGGGGACAACCAGCTGCTGTGAAGCAGTTCTTCACTTGCCGTTGTGTCTTAAACCTGGTGTTTGCTCCAGTAGTATACCACTGGGAGATGACTAACCTTTCCCCTCTCTCCCCATCATTGATGTTCATTAAATGAGGCCATAAATACCCTTTTTGAGAGGCATGTTGGCAGTTTTTGAGTGATTCCTGCATGGAAAATGCTATAAAATCATACTAGTGAACATATTCTTTTTTACCAAAATAATTCTTTGACTACAGTGCTTGTTATCAGAGTATTAACCTATTTGGAAAGGCTTATTGAGAAAATTCATGTTGTATAACTTATGAACTTTCAGTTCATGCTGGTACATTTGAATACGATTAACATACATTTTCTATTAAGCCATACATATGTTCAGTTAAAATTCAGGAAAACCTGCAGATGTGGTTTGTAAACACACAGTTAAATATTATTTTAAAATTCAGAAATTAATTTTGTGCTCAAGAAAATAACTTCATCCACAGCTGTTTTGGGTAGGTTTTTTTCTGCCACCTTCCTGTACCACCAGGGACTCTTATGCATTGTTCTGCAATATTAATATTGCAGAAGCTTCTCATGATCAGAGCCTGGTGTTATAATCATTACTTATTTGCTGGATGTAAATGGATAGGAGCTGAAACCAAATTTCTTTTCACCTGTATAATAAAAAAATATTATTTGGATTCTTAGAGGTGAAAGGAGGCAAGCTGAAACTTCATCTTTGAAGAGAAAATTTCAGAGGCACTTTGTCACTGTCATGTCGTGGTGCAGACATCTGTCAGACTCTATTACAAATCCAACTTTCTTATTCGATGAGTTACTCAATTTGCAAATTGAGACCTCTCTGCTTTGTTAAAAATTATCACTGCTCATCCGAAAACCCTAAGTGTTTAAAAGTATGAGATGACAGCTTGAACGCTTAGGGATGTGGACTGTCCTTATAAGGACAAATTACCTTTCTGGATGTCACATTTAAATGTTTGGCTGCCTATCATCTACAGGGAATTTAGTATGATAAATCTTTTTACATTTCCGAGAGTTGAGGAATTGTAACTGAAATGCACGAAAGGTGTTTGAGGTTCAATTTTCCTTTGTGTGCATCTTTTACAGAGTAGGCTTCAAATGTCTCTGATTTGCAAGTACTCTAAGTGGGAGGTATTGCTTGGGGTCATCTCCTTTATTCAAAAATATGAAGTTGTAGTCTTTGTTTCCCATCTAAATAAGGTAGGGGTTTTTTTTTTTTTTTTTTTTTTTTTTTTTTTTGTTTTGTTTTGTTTTTTTTTTTTTGTTTTTTTTTTTTTTTTACTAAATATGTATATTAGGCTATTTTGTTGCAGGAATCAAGATGGATAAAACTAAACATTAAAAGGTTATTTTTTTTTCTTTTACTTGCGTGACAAGCATACAAAGGTGTAATTGTGCAGTGGATCTGGCCCATCATTTCAGTATCCCATTTTGTAGTTTGTCAGTCCCAGTAATATTTGCTGTTCTTATGGGAATGAAGATATATGTGGCATTTTATTATTTACATTAAAAAGAGCTATTCCTAAATGCTAAGTGTTGATGATATGGATGCTCCCGTAGCAACAAAAATGTGTTTTCTCATTCTCATTTCTTTGATTTGTGTATATTTTAGTGATGCTTTACTTGCAGTTTTTGTCAAGATAGACTATAATTTCTAGTAATATTGATGTAATTCTTGCTGAATACATCACATTAGCTAGGTGCTGTTCATCTGGGGGTATTCTGCTTCCATCCAGCACTGTATAGGTGTTTATTTTGTTTGGGAAGTAGATTACTCTTTAAGGAAAAAAATAACATGATCTTGTGACATGTACCACCAAAAATTCCGTAACCTGTTGGGGGATACTGGAGCCACATCTTCAGTTTTGCTTACTGCCATCCATTTTAGTTCAGCTCAAAAAATTAACAGTTTTTTCAAGGAGTATTCAGCTAACTGCTGTCTTCAGCTCTGTGCCAGCTGTGGTTTCTTCATGGCTCAGCTAAAGGACAAGAGGAAGTAACTTGGACAGGCCTGAGATATCTTTTGGGTTTGTCTTTGAAGAGCTCAGTAGCTTACTTCTTTCTTTCCAGATCTCAGAGATGCAACAGCCTCATCCCTTCAGTACCAGGGA
Organism: Forpus xanthops; assembly: GCA_032466535.1. NCBI lineage: Eukaryota > Metazoa > Chordata > Aves > Psittaciformes > Psittacidae > Forpus > Forpus xanthops. Next base: position 90,951 of record JASSUY010014401.1, on the reverse strand, counting down.
TGCTTCTTACTCTCTTACTGAATGAATTTGTCTGGAGGTTTGGGGATGAGAAGGGGGTGAGTTGGTTGACTGTTGTTACTGGGGATTTTTAACTCTAGGCTCTTACAGCCACTATCTGCTGATACTAACACAATAACCTATTTCACAGTTAAGTACAGAAAATCAAGGTTCTGTGGATTACTGAATTTGCATATGAAGTCTTTCATGCTAAGCATATATCTTTAGCAGGCCTGGAAAGAAGGACTTGCCTCGTCCTCCTGCAGCAAGATGTTGCTGCGGCTTTTGTGCTGACTGAAGCCCTGTTATGATGGGCCTTGTTATGATCATCTATTGTCAGTGGTGACAGATGATGGGGCAACCTCTGATGGACACTGCGCAGTGTGATTCAAACACCACAGCTGCTCCATACTCTGCTGGCATGGATACCAAGCCTTTGGGAGTTTCAGAAGTGCTCCTGTGTGTGATCACGTGCCTAACTTCAGAACTGGTGTGTCAGATGGCATCAACACAGGCCCACCTGGGGATCTCAGGTGAAGGGAATTGTCCTTGTGAAGTCTCACCATTTCTCTGCTTTCCTAAGAGGGATCATTAGGACTCTGCAGGTTCTGGATAGAATCTGTGCTATGAATAAATGTATATAAGAGGTTTGCGACAAAATCCTAAAAGACTGTGACCAAGAAGAACCCTTGTGGCAGAGAAATCATTTCTGCACACCTGGGAGAGCAACTGCATGTTGCTGTTCAGGCTTGTCAAGGAGAAACCGCCTTCAGCTGGGAGACTTGGGTCTTCTCAGCTCCATCTACTTGCAGGTCTCTTGGCACTGTCACCTTCAGCAAGGCAGTGAGTGTCAGTTCCTTACTTTGCTTAGCAGTATGCAAGCAAATGGAGCAAAACAGTAGCCTGGAAAAAGAATGCAGGATAGGTTGTTCCTCGCAATGCTTATTTTCCTTCAGCTGGGAAGTGCACAAGAGAATTGAACCTCAGCTTTTTCTCATCTTCCTAGTTGTGGATTTGGCTTTGAATATGTTGATCCTCAGCTGTTCTTTAGGTGGAGCAGAAATAAATATATCTTATGTTTTTTTCCCATTGTTGCCCTGCCACACACTTACCCCACAGAGCAGGCTTCACCATGGGAAGTTATTTGAGTTTTGAGCTTCATGATGACATTAATTTGGGAACTTATGGACAAAGTCAGGGTTAAGCTTTGGTGGTAAGGATTTAAGATAGACATTTATCTTACCATATCTGCAGAGGTCTCCAGGATTATATTTTTTTGATGTTGCAGAAAGATGATGAGTCAAAGGTTATAAAGCAGAATTGAGTTAGACAATTCAGAATTCTAACCACAGATAAGTTACTGAATCCCTTCAGTGTTGTGTGCACTCCTGACACAAGTCGGTTCTCTTCCCAGAGGATGTCTTTTTGATGTCTAGAAATATATTAGAATTTCATCAGAGCCTCAAGATATGAAATGTTCATATGAATTTGCCTAATTGTTCCAAATTAAAAGAAGAAAAAAAACCTTAACTGTGAGGAGGTGAAGGGAGATGTCTCCTGTTTTTTAAGGCCTATTTCTTAATCTAAAGTTTGGAAGTAGACACACAGAATAGCACTGTCTGATTAATTCCAAGTGATAGATATACAATACTGTATAAGAACAGAAAGGATTTTGATAATTTACATTAATGCAAGTCATTTCATAGGTGCTTCTGTCTGGAACCTGGGTGAATCAAGGCATGGCAGAGATTGAAGTGTGGTTGTTCTATGTTAACTTTTTCCTAAGTTCCCAAATTCTATCAGCTGACCTCGAGTAGAGGTGTGAATTAGTGAAAAGTGGGGGTCTCTCCCCATCTAGGAGATGGAACTAATTTTCTTCAGAGAATAATTCAGCTTTTAGAAATTGTATTGCTTCCTACTGACTGAAGTCTTTCCTTGTAATGTCTAATAGTATTTTTTCTGCCTTGCTCCTTCGGGTTTCTAAGATTTTCATTAAGAGAGAACATCAGCTGTGCCTTGGTATCCGTCCAAGACACCTGTTCTTAAACTAGATGTGAAGTTCTGTCTATCATAGTTCAAGTAATCTGCTTTTTCTGCCGCTGCCTGAAACTGCAATTGCTACAGCACATTTCAGAAATGCAATATCAAACCTGCTCAAAAGGGCAACAGACCTGAACCTCAGTTGGGTAGTCGGTAGGGAGTTGTCTACTTGTAATTTTACAAACCTTTCAGCTTAATCAGAGGCTCATATAAAAAACTTTCCACACAAAGACATTGTGCTGATTTTCAGCACTCAAGGTTATTTCCTTTTGTTATTTGTTTGTTTATGTCGCCCATATTACTTCAATACAGGTTACTTGCTCCTGTTGGTCCTTAAGAAAATCAATACTAAAAAATTAAATAGTGGAGGAATGAGGCAATTTTTGGTATGTGGCATTCCCAGCACGTTGAGTCTTGGTAAAGAGCGTGTCACACCAACTGTAATTGTTTTGGTTTCTACAAGAATGTCTGAAAACCAGAAGACTCACTGTGGCATTTTTCTGTACTGAAGATTAGCTACAACTTACAAATCTAAAGGCTGTCTTGGTATAGAAACAGTGCACCACTTCCTCCATGAGTTACAGTCTTTGCAAACTTGACTGAATACCACTCGTAAAATAACTGACTTCTCTAAGGCTGGACAGCACATGACTGACAGAATTGAGACTAAGTCTAGTTCCTGACTGTCCTCATGGCACCCAATCCACTGAGGCACCCTGCTTACCTGTAAATGATTTATATATGTAATTTTCTTTCCCTTGTGAACTAGCATATCAGCTAGAAAAAGAAACCCAGGTATTACAGGAGCGGCCAGGGCTCTGTTCAGACTATCCACTGGGTGGAAATGCAAGCAGTTGTGATGCAATCTCAAAAAGTTTATTTTTGGAATTGCATCATAACCGCATCACCGTCTTGTGACATGAGGCATATTTGGTCCCCTGGAAGAATAGGAAGCATTAGCAGACCAAAAATGCAGGTATCCTGTGGGTGCTCATGTATTAATTTCTTCTGGAAAAATAATGGGGTTTGGGTAGATATGTGGAAGGTGGAAAGCTATGGCTTAAAATTGAGAGAAAGAAAGGTTAAACATGAAGGAGTGTGGCAGAGGAGGAGATACACAAAAGGAAAAAGGGAAAACAAGTGAAGAGAGAAGGGTTGGAAAAGCCATCGGCCCAGTGCAGTAGCAGGTTATTGAGGTAGGAGGCAAATAGGTAACTGGAGATCAGTGGCCAAAGTACAAATATGCTCAAATTGTTATCATTTTGACTTTTGAGGTCAAAAGTTCCCTTGCAGGTTTGCGCATCTCACATACAGAGTAGGGAATATTCAGCCCTTTTACAGAGAGAACATGCATATGTGTGTTACTGGAATTCAGATCATCTTTGCTGCTTCAAACAGAAAAACATATTTTTTGTCTGTTTTTTAAATATTTCTGAACCTATGCTAAAGTTTTCTAAATTACTTTTCTATTCTGTAAACAAAGGAGGTTAGGTGCATAAACTGTCTTCTTCAGAATTGTAAAATATATTCTGTTACTTGTTAAGCAAAAATGTAGTTTACAAAGTTACAAGGTTATTTGCCTTTAATCTCGCAATTTTCATGGACTCCATGGCTTAGTTACTTTTTGTATGTACAAAATAAAGTTTGTTTGTTTGGTTTGGTTTTACTGAATGAGTCCAGTACTGGAACTACCACTTAAAAATGTCTGAGTTTTCCTTCTAAAATGTTTTACCAGCTTATTTCAGGGGAAAAAAATGCAATCCTCATTTTTAAAGAAATAGATTTGATTTCAATGTCTGTAAATTTTTTAACATATACAGTTGAGTCAGCTATGTAGATTAACATGGGCTTCATTGGTGACACTAGTCTGAGGGAGGAAAATGATATCACAAGAATGGAAACAAATGTGTTCTCTGACTCTGGTCATGAAGCTTTTAATTCCACACTTGGGGAAACAGCAGGATTTACTGGGGTCAGTTGTACTCCACTGGGTTATGTATTATTAAAGTGTGTATATATGTGCATATAAGAGTTGCAGGGAAGAATACAAGGTCAGAACATACTTTGCAGTTTTATTGCATTGTATTAGATTTACCTTTTAAAACTTATTTGTTCTCAAAATCAGACATAAAACACCTTCCATCCCAGCACATGTATTTACTTGATAAATATTTAAATAGTTGAACTTACCCTTCAAGTACAGTATGTATGCTTCATATGAGCAGGAATAGGAAAATAACCACACAATTTTTTTTTCCATTTAAGTTACCTTTAATGTTTTTCTCCTGTTGGACCTTGTGTACTTTAATTTTTGTAAGCATTTTAGGAACCTCTTTTCAGGACACTTCTAATAGGACCTGTCCTACAGTGCCTATATGTTTACTTGTGTGTGACACATGGCCCAGATCTCCTCTCTTTATCTTCCATACATTCCCTTGGATGGAAACTGGGCCTGACTTTTTTTGTGGTGCATCTGCATTATGTGTGCTGCCAGGGCATTCTGGTGTCAGAGCCAGCATAGCCACCTGCAAAAGGATTGCTTTGTTATGGCTGGAGTAAAAGGGGACCTACTGCTCAGATACGGGCTGGAGGAGAGGACAGTGTTGGTGCAGAGGTTCTTCTGGAGTGAACAAGGGACCAGCCTGCCCTAAGTTTGTAGAGGAATCAACAAAGTGCTGAAAAACACTTTTATAGTCACATACTCCTCCTATCTTGGGCTTTGTTCTGAAGGGTGATAGCAAAAGCATGAGCATGTATGTCCTGCTTTCAAATTCAGGGTCTGTTAAAATAATTCAGTGCTTAGAATCCCCTCTATCAACATAAAGCTGTTTATTCCCAACTTACAAAAGTATCATGGAACTACTGTCAAACTTCATGCTCATACCTTTAGTAGTATATTAAAAATCAACTAATAGTAATGTGATAGGAAATATCCACTGCAGTTTTAAGTTTCCTTTGGTTTTTAATTTAGATTAACATGGAAGAAACAAATTAATGTGCATATTACTTCAGACTGGGCAAAGTTGAAAGAAAATGTAATACGCACTAGATATATAAATGACAGAAGGACCCCTCTGCTCTGTCCATATCCTGTGTTCTTTATTCTGCCTGCAGGATCTGAGCCTCAAAAGGAAAATATAATGAAATATTTTTTTAAAGTTTTAAGGTTTTTTTCCTTCTTCCTGAACAATTTACACTGATTGGATTGCAGCCTGAAATTTCCATTTTAGCTGCTGTTGCTTTGAGTAAAACAATTACTTTTTATTAAAAATGTCAATTCAAATGATTATTTAAATCTGCCTTAAAAAAAGAATAATTCTTCCCTGGTTATTGTTGTTTTGCGTTCTGTGCTATGGAAACTGGACATAATTTTATGGAATTGATTTTCTTTTAATTGGTATTAATGAAAATTACATGTGTATGTAAAAAGAGGATGCAGTTCCTTAAGGGCCTAAAATTGTCCTGATGCACATGTGCAATTTCCATTACTCTTAATGGGAGTTGCATTTTTCTCAGTGGTGAGAATTAATTCTGTGGGACCAGGTTGTGGATAACCTTTGTGGAAGTGGTAGCATAATAATTTTTTGGCATGAACCCAGCAAGAGAACATTTACAGTTCTCAGAACATGGCTCAGAATCATGAGCTGAGGTTTGGGCAGGGCAGCACCTCAGTTTCTTCTCCCCTTCACTGCCTATTTAAGTGCTCCAGCTGCCATTCCTGAGCTCTTGAAAGGATTTTAGGAACAGTAATCTGAAGTGAAATTCTACCTAGATTTCATTGCAGATGATGAAGGAGGGGAGTGAGCAAGTGTCTGCGTGGTTCTTAGTTACCAGCTGGCTTAAACCAAGAGAGTTCTTGTCTTGAAACCAGCAGTGAACTCTTAATGTGTATGAAACTCTAATTCCAGAATGAGTTATTTTCATTTTTAAAACCTTCTCTTAATATTTTTACCATGTTGGCAGTTAGAATGAATTGTAACAGCAAGAGTATAGAAACAATTAACCTGGTGTATGAACCTTCGGGTAAAGATAATTCAGCTCTTTGTGCCCTTCCCATATGGCCGTCATCAAATTCATGTTGCATAACATCCTTTTAGATGTCAGTATATGTTAATTTTTATGGATCTGATGTCACTGTAACACAATGTTAATCTAGTCAGAGTAAATTCTTTGGTCAGAGTAAGTTAATCCAGTTGGAGTAAGTAGTTAGTATTTTTAATTTGGTCTTCATTGCAGAGAGATGTAACTTACCTAATTTTGCAGGGGAGGGTGGACATTTGGTCTCAGCTGCTAAATAAATGAGTTTGTAGTCAACTAAGGTGCAACTTATTTGATCAGTAATGGAAGAGAGAGAAGCTGTAAATGATTGGAGAAAATAATGTAATCCATTATTATGGCATTTCCTGGTGAGTTTGGTTTCTGAAATCAATATTTTGATTATTTAGATACTGTCCTGTTGTTTACAAGAAAAAAATAGTTACAGAGTTAGACAAAGTCTGATAAACATGATAGAAAAGAGTGAAGATTTTTGGAAACTTCTTTAACTATAATTTCTTAGGTTTGGCAGCATGTATTCTGCACTAACGGAAGTAAAAATAATCACAAAGGCTTAGTTTCTGTTTCTTTCTCCTAATTTCACAATTTATGGAAATATATTCCTTCTTGCAGTAATATGTGAGCTGAAGTATCAGTATGTAGGGACAATGGAATGAGTTGAGGGATTTACTGATTTATTCTGAAATACTTTTTCATAGTGTTAATGCAATAGAAGTTAGTATAGCATTAGAATTTCAGTCAGTCCAATCATTGGCAGTGATTTATAACCAGAGTTTTAAATGAAATTGGGAATTAGAGGAGAAACATTATTTTCTAGTCAAGTCAAGCAGCTGTGTTATGGACAAGGGGTATGTATTCTCAACTTATACCTAACCTGCATGCATTGAGAACTCTAGTCTTAAGGAGTTTATAATTTTAGCAGTAGTTGCTGTTTAAAATCCATTGCTACTTAAAATGAGGAGAAGAAAATGTAAGAAAAACAGGTGCTCTGACTGTGTAGAGCCACATAGATCCTAAGGTCCCATGTAAGATAACAAAAATTCTCCCATAGTGGGATTCATGAGTGAGAGTTTTACTTGCATTTCTTTTGCACTGTGGTGCTGCATTAAAATATTTACATTTCTCACCAGTAAGTGAAGAGGACATTCTCTTTCTGGGGCATAATGAAGACCAGTGCTTTCAACTCTTATTTCCTACCATTTCACTGAGAGATGAGGAACTTCTCTGGGGACAAGCCAGGGACCAGCAACTAATAGCCACCTTCCTTACTGGTGGTACTATTTCAGTTGTGGCAATGTAGCCCCTTGGATGCAGAGGAGAACTGCTACATTGCACGGATGATGCCCCATCCAGCCCCACTGCATCAGCTCCATGTACACACAGGGAGCAAGGTATGAATTCATGTATGAATTCATGGCTGAGTTCCCACTCCCCTCCCGTGGGCCTGCATGCAAATAGTAGTTTCTGTACCAATATTTAAGAAGAGAGAGGGAAGGAATTGGCAATTATGTGGTCTAAAGTGCACAGAGATTCAGCGCAAATAGCAGAGAAAGAATGATTCAAAGATATGAAAGTACAGTGAAATGTGTGGGCTTCACAAAGTCAGATCTTTCCCATCTAACTAGGTACCTGTCTTTAGTAAGCTAAAACCTCTTTCTCTTGACCAAGAAAATTTGTTTGGTTGGGTTTCAAATAAATACCAAATAGCTTGCCACTTGAGAATTGGTTCAGTTACACAGATTAGTGCAAGGACTCTTGAGGTGATAATGCATTAGTTACAGGGATAATAATGAAAGGTTATTTTCAAAAAGAAGTGGTGAGTCACAAAAAGTGATTTTGATAACAGTTTTACTTATTGCTTCCAGTAAATTGCAGGAATAGTCCTTTGGCATTTGTTGGTAACATGAGCTATAGGAGTATTGTAAAATATGAAATAGATTATCAAATGATAAAAAGCTTTTATAATAGGAATAATGGTAATTGAAAGATATGATAAGAACTACAAGATTGTGCAAATAGTGATTAATGCTATTTTCACTAAAAAGTTGAAGGCTTACTTACTGGAAATATGTAAGAATGATATGATTATTTTACCTGATCACCAGACTGAATGCCTCATATGGATCTCTAGGTATCACAAAATGGATAACGGAAGTTTTAGGATGAACCAACCAAAGTACTTACAGCAAAGGGATACCTTTGAAGTCTGATGAGTGAGACATTTGTCCGTGCAGAATACTGTATACAGTTCTGGGTGAAGATGAGAACAGAGGTCTTCTCCTAAGAGGAAAGGTTACAGTAATCTCACTGAAAATGAAGACTGCCAGTTTTGGTTTTACTCTTGGCAGATGGATAAATTGGAAAAAAAAAAGTGACCAGGAAGAAAGATTTCTTTATCTTTAGAGGAGTGAGGTTTTGGAACAGCCTACCTGTAGAAGCAGTGGAAACAGAGCATAAATTGCAGAAGTGGATTGTGCAATGCATGTTACTGACCTTGGTACAAGAAAATCCTTGACTGCTTGCTGGTCATTGCACTATGCCCCATAGTGATTGCAACGAAATGAAGTGCCTTCTAAGTACAGTTTCAAGCATGTCCATGCAGGTGACCTAAAGCTGCAGTCCACTGTTTCTGCAGCAGTTTCCTTAATATATGATTCTGCCATTTAGGGCATGAGGAGGAAAAGGGTTGGTGTATTAGAAAATGAGTCTAAAAACATTCATCGGCAGTAGTTCAGTAAAGTAACTTATGTGTCATTGATCCAGTGGAATTAGGCTCATGGAAGTCATGAAAAAAAAAAGGTAAATGAAGATTGGCAGCAAGAGGAAATACTTAAAGTGATACTAATATTTAGAATGGATAAGAAGATACTTGCCTGTGAGCTTAACTTACTAAAATTATGCAAGCTGTTTATGAGACAAATTTTAGGCACTGTATATAATGGAAAGTAAAGCTAGTAAACAGAGGAGGAATCTGATGATATTCAATTTGTAGGCTTTGTAGTTATGAATGGGTAAAGAAACAATATAAAGTGACCCAGAGTTAAGAAAAATTATGGACAGGGTAGAAAATTAAGGGCTTTTTAAGAAAATGTGAGTGGATAGCTGTATGGAAGAGTAGCCTAAATGCAGATACCAGAAATACTCAGTGCTAGAGAGGCTCTTAAAACAGCTTAATGTCAGAATGTTCTGTAGCTGACATATGCAGCGTTGTGTCATTGACAAAGTAAATTCAAATTATAATTCAGCTCCAGATGCATTCAGGCACACACTAAACACGGTTTATTCACAAAGCAGTGTTGAAACCTCCCTTCCTACTTTTGTTCATTTCTGGGTAACAGAATTTGTGCTCAGTGAAGAAGAGACAGTTATTACCACAATGTGTTTGATAAATGGAAGGGAAATATTTATTTAGGTATGGATAGTTGAAACAAAGACGGTCTGTCAAGTACTGAGAGACACTGACAGCTTATAAGCATTTGAAAATAGGGTGCTTGAATAAGGTTGGGAATATGTGGATTTCCAATAAAATAGAGGAGGATTAAGGAAAATTTAAACTGAATGTAAGAGTTTAGTATTGCCTTTTGTTAATAGCTAATTTAATGAAGGTGTTGGGACAGCAGGGAGAATGCAGTTGTGAAGCCTGCAAAATGCTTTCATTTCCGTCCTTCTGTTTTCATTCACACATAACATTTTAAAAAACTTTTCCTTGTATACTAAAATAATCCAGACTTTTGATTTCTGCCAGCAGTTTGACTGAAACCGGTTCAACCATTTATGAGTTGGAAGAGTCAGAAAATAGGTGTTCCTATTGCAAAGCGAGTTGTATGTTCTCTTTGATCAAGATTTTGGTTTGCTGGAGGTTTTTTTCCTTTCAAAAGCAAGACTCTGACTCATAATATATTAACACAGCTCACTGAGGACTAAACTTGGAAGACAGAAAATCTGTTAAGGCCATTCAAAAAGAGCTCTTCAGAATGTGTTTCATTGACCCCTGCTGAGAAGACTACCGCTATTTAAGAACAACTTGCTCAACCAGGCCTCTGAACCATTGCAATATGTGATTTTTTTTTCACCTGCACTTTCTGACAAGTGCTGGCACTAGAGCTATATTACAACATCTGCTTATTGCAGTGATCCAAAATGTTTATGATTTTATCATCAGCAACAGAATAAGATGGACGTGTTTAAAATGAGTGGGGGGAAAAACAGTCTGTGGCAAAGATGATCAGTTTTCTTCCTACTACATTGTATAATGTATACAGTTGCTGAGAATATGCTTTAATTTTTGTTTTGTAGTTTCTTTCTATGTCTTATTATGGTTTGTTAAAAGGATAATGAAATCCTGTGAAAATAAGAATGATGCTCCCTTTAAGAAGTTACTTGGTTAAACCTCTTCGTCAGAAAAAGTTCAGAAAAGCTTGATGCTGCATTAGAATGGTTCTCAAAACCTGTACTTGGTTTCTGTCTTGTCTTTGGATACCACACCTTCTCCCCATAATGTGAGTGATTTGTAGTTACCTTGTAGTAAGAGTGTCTGCATTTCACTTTTATGGCATGGGGGGAATGTATGGATACACCAGGAGAGATGAAGACCAGGCTAGATATTGACCCTAACAACATAATTTATCTGTGTTATTGTGGCATTGGATCCTTGTGTATGGATGTTGAGGCTCCTCTTGGGAAAAGATGATGTTCAAAACAGTCCACAAGCCTCATGAGTTCTCCCTGCAGGTTGAGTATGGCCTGCAAACAGCATGGAATGTCTGGGTCATCTGTCCCCACTGAGGTGTAGGTTTGTTGCGGTCATAGGGAATTGATTTGTTCAGCTGTTCTGTATTTTTCCATATTCTGTTCTGTATTTTTCATATTTTCCATTTCTCTATCCTTTCTCAGACCTTCAAATGCCGTTATGCTTGACATCCATAATGCCCTACTGATGTCTCTCATTTTGGGAACCCATAACAGCCTATCTTATGTTTAGCTCTTGGATAAATTTTTGGGAAGCTAATTTGTCAAGCAGATAAACAGGAAACTGGTCCATGTGTGTCAGGTCTGAATATGCTGAATAGCTATTAGTGGGTGAAATGGCTGCTGTGGTCAAGAGCCTCTGTGGCTGGCCAGAGCATGGATGATCCCCCAGATCCCTTCTGGAAGAAGGTAGAAAGCTAGAGAGGAGCAAATTCCACAGGCTGAAGGGCACAGGCGTGAGCACACAGCAGGGTTTCTCTGGAGAGTTTTGCAGCATTTCCTTCCCATATGTGGGAATAACCTTCCAAAGGGGCAGCATGAAATTTTTCTGTGGAAGCATATTACAATGTGGCATTCATTAAATTTGCATGTCAGCTTCTAAGTTATTTTGACAAAAGCTTTCTCGTGGTGTAAGAATAAGGCTGTATATAATGGTCCAAAACTTGTTCCCAGTTATGTGAGTTAATATTTATTCCGTTGACTTCAATCATCAAATGAAAACAAAATGTACTTTTTAATCTTGAAAAAGAGGTGGTGCTAATAGCAGGAATTATGTTGCTTGGTAAGGATGATAAAGCCATATTTTAAATGTTGTCAGTTATTCTCTAGAACATGTTCTATATGACATTAGCTCAAAAGAAATTGTATCACTGCCAGCACTTTGAGGGACCAACAGGAAGCAGCTCCTGCAACAAGGCTTTTGTATATTCATCAGCTGCTGTATATTACATACTCCAAATTGCATGAAAAAATGGGGATCTCTGATAACACACATTTTGAAGAGGGATTTACATTTAATAAATGTTTACAAGTATTTTCATAAACTCAGCTTATGACAGTGTTGGCTTCATGTGATTGATTACTCAAATGTTGCCTTTCCTCAAATATAGATTGTGCAGTTGTCTCTAGGAGTTATTTATATTTCCTAGTATTTATGATCTGCAAGGCAGCTTAGTTATTAACATTAGTTATAGCTATTTCTGTAGATATTTATCTGAACCACAAGTTTTTGACACATTTCTTTTTCTTTAACAAGCAAAAGCATATCTACAGCTATAAAAATGTTCTCTGATACAGAAAAATATATGTATGATACAGCTATTACCTAGAAATACTCTAGTGAAGATGTAGCTTTGATTGCTAGTAAAGTGTACATATGCAAACAAAATGCCACTGTAGTAACATTAAAGAAAAATTAATTTCATTTTGTTTCCTCTGAATAGAGATTTTTTTACTACACGCAGTGAGGTAAGAAGGGTGAAGACTGTCTTCTTTGGGGTGGAAGAGTATTGGCAAGAAGTTTACAGAGCCTAAATTAGTCTTATGTAATATTTTCAATTTACTGTTGAGCTAACCTGTTGTGAATTAAGTCACTTATATGCACAATTGCTGTATGCATGATATGATAGTTTAGATTTTAAGAACATAATAATGATGGTGTGAGATTCTAACTCAAGTCAAGTCTCACCTGAAAGTGACACAAGGGCAATGTGCAGTGATCAGGGTGTGCTGTACAACAATTGGACCTAGTGACCAAGATTAATGAAACTTACATGGGTTTTAATTAGTGCAGCTGCAGTCATCAATTATCTAGAGAACACAAATATTGTTATATTTTAGGAAATTCTTGATTTATTTTATTCCATTGGCCAGTAGATTTAGATGAATGAGTTCTCATCATCAACGTTCTGAGAAAAACTGCCTGAGGCCATGGTTTATTATTTAGGACACAATCAGTAAGAGTGAGCGCTACTGAAGAAAACATTGTAAACTGGTCTCAGTATTAATTTGGAAAATTTGCTGGAATGTGTGGCCTTGTATGGGTCGTCAGAAACATTAGAGCATCTCAAACAAAATACAGAACAATCTGTCAGGCGGAGAATGTGCACGTATTATTGTCCAGCAGCTGATCCATAACAGAATGTCAGTGCATGTACACTTAAAGCAAGTATCAACAACATTTAATTTGACATATAATGTGGTCTTCTTTTATTATCCTTTAAGTGCATGTCTTAAAACACTGAAGACTGGACAAGTAAGTAGGGGGAAAAGAGCTGAAACATGACAACCCTTCGCAAGTCTGAAAAAATCACAGTCTAGAGCTTTTCAGAGGTATATGCATTTTCAAAGGCAACTGTTTAAAACAGATGCAAGGAAAAAGAACAGGAGGAAGAACAAAACTTGATTAAAAATTCCTTAAGTATAATTTAATTTGAAAATGTTGTTTCTCTTAATGTGGTCTGAAACCTGTGTACAAGTATTTAAAAATAAATTAATATGGGTGCTAACTACTAAGAGCAGCATCTGCATCTGACATTTAAATTAAGAAGAGGACACAATTATAGATATAAGCATTTTTCAAAAAGTTAAATGATAGTTTGCCTGCATGTACTTTTTTTTTCTAAATGTTTTACTATTAATTTCCATTTGTCTGTTCTAATTCATGGAAAACAAGTTAGGTACACAGTGCAGCTTGAATCCCTGCTCTTATTTTTCACCCAACCAAACTGCTAAACAAGGTAGTGCTTGAATATGAACAGGAACTAAAAAGAACATTAAAATTCATTTACTCAGAACTGAAGAATGGTTCAAACAGTTGCACTTCAGTGACCTTATTCAAAGCCTTTTTTTTCCTGTTGTCGTCCTTTCCTCCCTCTTCCTATTTCCTCCTATTGAAATGATTAGTTAAATTCCAGGTCAGCGTAATTCTAGAGAAGATTATTACTTTTGTTGGGGCATAGCCCCGTTGTCCCTAGAAAGGAAACATGTTTACATACTGCCAGCATACTGGAGTGCAGACTGTCTTGTTACCCAGTCTGCACAGTAGGGCACATGTATCTGATGTCCTTATTTCTCACTGGTAGCTGTCACGCTGACAATTGGAAAATGCTGTAATTTCCTTAGTTTGCATTATTTTTATATCCCCTATTGTTTTTACACATGACCTTTACCTCTCCGTTCTCCAATTAGCAGAGTGAAAGCCATTGTTCATTGAGCGGAGGTATTCGTGCCCAAGGGAACAAAATTTATTTTCTCTATATGATGTTGTGGGTGGTGAGGATTCTTTATTACTAAAGAAATAAACCTTCATCTTAACCTTTGTTTGATTAAACTAACCCCAGACATCACTGAATTTGGGCAGGAACTTCCATCAGCTTGTGAATAACTGTCACACTAGCTTTAACTAGCAATAAGTGAACATTTATAAAAAGGGTTATGAATTGTGTAGACCCATTATAAAACACACGATGGTTAACTAATTTAAGTAAATATTTCTCCTAGGTGTTTCAGTTTCTCTTGAATCTGTGTTTCTTAGACAATGTACAGACTGCGCGATCATAATTGCATCAATTGTATTAGCTAAAGCAGTTAAGAAGTTATATAAAAGACAGTAATATCAGAAAATAGTTCAGACAGTATCGGAAATGTAAATCAACATATGGCATTGCAGTCATCAAGGGGTGATGAATCTGGCTAACATGAAATTATAATCTTTTAGAAAGGCAGATCTTTTATTTTTGTGGTCAAAGTAGGTTATTTCAGTGGTGATACAATTGTTCTTTATGCTTCTGTTTCCTTCCTATCAGTGATGTATGCCAGCAATATCATGGGACTGATTGTGTAATTTTAACATTGAGTTTGAAAAAAATTTATTTAGTTGCTCAATTTTCAAATAATGGTAGTTTAGCAGTTCAAAATCATTTTGCTAAGAAGTAACTTCCTACTAGAGCATTGCCTCTTGTAAATGCCTATCACATACAAATTCAAAACCTAATATAAAATTTGTAATTTTGAAGCTGCCTGTCTAGTATTTGGCCAACCGTAACCCTTCATGCTATTGCAATCAGGACTTTGAATAGTTATTGCTGATTCAAAGCTATACTTTATTTTTGTTCAGAATTATTTGAATGCTTTTGATCATGAGTGGGATTGTTCATATTGAGCTTTGAAAAACACCAAATGGATTTTGTAACTTTGTTGCTTTTAAAATAATAATAAAGTCCAGTCTTATTTTTAATAAGAAGTCTCAGTCTCCTGGTACTTGTTTAGTAAAGTGGGAATGCTGGTTTAATCAGTGTGATTAATTCCTCTTCCATTAGTATTTCAGTTACTTAGTGATTTGATCTGGCTTGTGGCTAAACTTGTAGGATTTTCATGAAGGTGAGAATTCAAAGCAGTTTTAGCTGAGGTCTGTACTCCTGGTGAAATGTTTAATTTGGTTCACCAGCTTGTCCGTGGGTCAGGAGTGTATGTGGAGGGAACATTTTCCTGCCCATTTGTGAGAGCTGACAGGAGGATAGGTTCTCCAGCTCAGCTTCATGCTTACAGTAAGCAATTTCTTGAAATAAAGAGTTTGTTCGTGTGATTCACTCATTCTGTTATGACAGCTGTATTCCTAATCTCTTTTTGGATTTCGTATCAGTCTCCCTAGATAGATTTTAAATGACAACCTTAATAGGGTGATTGTCAGTGACAAGACTGAAGCTATTATCAGTCAGGGGCTGCTCATGCTAGCCAGGTGACACCATTACTGCTCAGGCTTTTTCTGCTGGATGTTTTGTTTTAGGAAAAATACATTGAACAAGACCTTGTAGGCTCATCTGTTGTTCTGCCGGATTTTGCTGTCATCTGAGCAGAAATTGAGTGGAGAACATAGAATTTGTCCATGACTCTGGGCATTGTCCTATTCTCTTGCTTAACTTTTGGCTTAGATTGATGTTTGGATCCATCATACCAGGCCCCCTCTGGCTATGTTTGCTTGCAGATCCATTGGAGCTACTTTCTTTATGGTTTCACGTGGTTTTAGTAGCTACTTTCTTTGTTGGTCTTCTCTGCTGTTATTTGAGTCAGTTTGTGAAATTACATGATTTCTTCAACTGTCCACACTTTTCGCTGTTTACAGAAATGTCCTATATTTCTGATAGACACGAAGACAATACTTTTTCACTTGTTCCCAAATATATGATGTATGAATAATTTTTTCAGTTGCATATTTTTGACAACTGTTGGTGATCATACAAAACAGCAGCATTATATCCATACCAATATTTTTTTTTCAAACTAGAGTCATAAATGGAAGTAATTTGTACATCTGTTAGTCATTTAACTTCAAAAGCTTCACAGCCTTGTGATCTTAATCTTCCAGTGTTTTACCTGATACTTGACTTTTGTTCTGTTTGTTCTTCTCAAAGGCTTCAAAATATAGGTTCTTATCTAATAAAGTCCTACTGTGTATTAAACGTGTTTGGTTTTGATGGTGCTATATGATACTGAAATGTATGGTTTGGGTATTTTTTCCCACTTCAGGTTAGTGTGTAAATAAAATTATATCCTATTGGTTATATTTAGAATAAGTAGTAGTCCAGCAAGGTATTCAAACTTTGGGGTCAGCTTGGGTAAAAATGGGTCTATTTAATAACGTTTTATAGAATGTTTTCAATAGAATATTGTTTTTTTTTTTTTTCTGATGGAGCTTCTAAAATCTTAATTAAAATGCTTTCATGTTACTTTGCATAACAATAATAATTGTATACCTTAGGCTGCCATTTCAAATAGTATAGCTTGATGTAATGTAACTTTATTATGCATTTATGCATCTAAAATGCACGGAAGATAAAAAGAAGTTCTTGCAGTACAACTTTGTGAGTTGATTCTAATTACTTAAGTTGTATCTGTGGTTTGGAAAAGAGAATTCTTACATTTTCTGAAGTGTTAGATCTCAATTGCCCCAGTATTTGGCCTATATGAAGATACATGGTTTATCTATATTCATTTTTTTTGAGTAGTCAATAGATAATTCTTTCTCACCAGCCTGAACACCTCTGAATATTGTCCTTTCACATGCAGAACCTATACCTGAGGAGACAGTAAACAATCAAACACAAAACCTGAACCTACAATTCGGCATTAGTACTGCACGTGTAGTGGGACAGGACCTTGCAAGCCTTCTCCACTAGAATAGCCTCATGTTTCCAATGGCTTACTTCTACCTACAAAAGCCTCCTGCCTCTAGTTTACTTTTGCTTGCTTGAGGGCTCATCTACTCTTTTTATAGGTTATATATAGGAAAATATAAAAATTGCAAATAGAAAAAGCGTAATGTAACCTCTCCTTGGAATACTTCAATTCAAAGCTTTTTTTTGCCCTTTTGGGAGAAAGGTGCAAGTTTTTTGGGTGTGTGTTTGCTGATTTCCTTTTTGCAACCTGCCCATATAGAAAGAAACGCTTGAGGAAAAGCTAATACAACTAATTCACATGGAAACATGCTCTGTGTAGTGGTTTCATTGCAAAACACAATGTTTCATCTTCAGTGTTGTGCTGCTGTTTTGTTCTAAATTTGTATTTTCTATTTGTGGAACACAATTGTCATGATGGATCACTGTTATGAAAAGTCGAAAAGGGATAAAGTATTGATGAGTTTTGGATATCAAGACAAGGACTTGAACTTTATTATAAAAGAATGGAAACCACTGTACAGTTCCTGTGTCCTGTACAGCTCAGCGCCTGGACTTATGTGTTGTATACAGTTGAAAACTTACTCTAGTTTTGGCATTTTTATTTTCTTATCTGAGCTATGATTCCATGGAAGGAAATCTGTTGGAAGTTTCTCAAAATGGCACAATAAAAATTTTCTTTAAACCATAGATGTTTTGGCTTTAGAAGTCAGCATTGCGGATCTTATAAGTTATACAGGGCCTGATGTAGTCAATACTTCGGAGGCCAGAATTCCTAGAAAAATGAAACCATCTTTTAAAAGTAACAGTGCTGTTGTAAGTTAGCTTACTCCTTAACTTACCGGACACAATTAGTATGCCGGCATTGTCTTCAAGCAACTGGGCATTTTGATTTCAGGTCAGATGCTCAGTGTAACAGTGCTCTCTGATGCATTTAAGTGACAGAAATATAAGGGCTGTTTTTTGTAAGCTTTGCTTCCGGAATCCAATAGGGCGAAATATGAAACTCCCATCTCTTTGCAGAAGAATTAGATGGATGGAGGTTGTTAGAGGCACAGCATATCAGGTGCTCTAATCTTTGAAACAGCCTTTATGGTAGAGCTGGTAGTGATACTGCAACACAAATTTATCTTTATGGAAGCTACTTTTCATTATTTTGTCATTAAAAACAGTGCTTCATGCTTCTTTTTTACTACAACAATAGAACGGAGAGATTGAAATAGGACTAGAAGATGAACACAGCCGAGTTATTAGCGTATATCCAGCTGTGATCCTTGGAAATTTCAGGTCACTGTGGTAGAAGACAAGTGTAAAGACATTAGTATACGTGCAGTTGTAAAGTTATTCTGAAATAAATACCTTATTTCATAACAGAGAACATTCAATAACTTCTCCCATAGTCACTACTCTTAGCTGGAAAGAAGGACATTTGGTTG